>JACEGR010005783.1:0-68775 GCA_014170235.1 Listronotus bonariensis
TCTAAAGAAAGTTTAAAAATAAAGTTGATTTTTGAATATTTTAGCATTTTTTGTACTCTACCCTCAAATTCCGGGATTGGAAAAAGGCTCGGGATTATATCCCCTATACAGGGTGTAACATAAGTGATAACTTTAATTTTAAGGAATGATTCCTTGTAATTGTTTTACTAAAATCATTCATATAAACGTATGTCCGGAGACGCTTTGTTTTCGAGATAAAAGGCGTTAAATTTTTTAAAAAAGTCGTATTTTTTAAATATCTTAAAAACCTTTAACTGACTTAGATGAAAATTGGTACACTTATTTAATGTAATAAAGGGCCTGTAAAGCTCTAACTAGATTAAGATTGGGTCCAGTGGCGTCTCAGTGGGCACCACAGCCAATATTATTGAGAAAAAAGTACGCTCTTGAAAAAACCTTTAAGGAAATACCTACCATATTAGGTACATCTGACTTTATGAATTTTGGAAATATGGCGGTCCAAATCAAACATTTAGGAAATTTTTAAAGTAACACCATTTTGGAATGGGTATGGATATTGACTTTATATCCTGAGGTTATAAAGTACTTGTCAGAAGCCTTAAAGTGATAGGCTACAAGACCCACCTTTCCATTAATTTTTTTCAAGATGGCGCCCATCCGGCATCTTGATTGTTGCAACTATCATTTTTACGTCAAAAAGTAGTTCATACCCTCATATAAGTAATATCTAAAATTTATAAATAAAAAATTTAGGGTACAAAAGCACACTACACTGTATAAGCACAACGAGCATTCCAGCGTTGTCCTAAAAATCTTTAATTAAATAAATACTAATGAAAACCACAACAAAAACCAAACAATACACAATCAAGATAAAATTGATGAGTTAAGTCTTAGTTACCAACTGTCAATTTTTAATCAATTAGGTTGGTAGTTTTGCCTCTAATATTTGAAGAAAAATAGGACGTGTTCTAATCCTTCAAAAGCTGGTTTTACACCTATTAAACTTTTTCTTAAATAAGTTAAACCAAGTTTACCTTAAAGAAATTTCACAGTGTAAAACAGCAAATTAAATATTTAAAAAATTCAATGTCCCCTTGTCAAATTTCTTTGAAGTATTAGAACACGTCCTATAAGGTAAATATAAGGGTTTCCATTTTAAAAAATCGACTTTTAAGGTTTTTGTAAATAAAACTTTTACCTTTATTCTTACTATGTATTCATTATTTGTAAACATATTGGTATAGTCCTTTAAATAGGTTCTTTCTCTACGAGAAACCTAACCGCGGTCCTTATTTAAGAATATTGTTTAGATAAAAAAATGGTTAAAAATAGGTATAGGACATTTTGTATAAAATATACTTAGATTATTACACAGAATCTAAATACTATACAGGGTTTCTCCTTTAAAATAAGGAAGTTTGCATCAACTTCCGGTATAATATATTTTAGTCGTATAACTCCTACTAACCTTATAATATTGTCAAATTTTTAAAATCTTTTAAAACCTGGTCACTCCTGATGTTCAGAAATTAATCGTCAGAATTTGAATGGAAACACCCTGTATTGTGTTATACCTATACTGAAAGGTATTACATATATTCTGATATACTTAAAGCGACCTTTTTAAAACTACTTTACTTAATAAAGTATTTATTTATAATGTCAAAGGCGAAAAAAGCATTACCTACCATTAAATAATCAATAAAATTTATTTAGTTTTGGATACTTTAATTTTTTCCGACTTGCTTATTTGCTTTTTATAATTATTATTAATTTTAAATCTCAAATATTTTTTGTTTGTTTTTTAGACTGACTTACAGCCTCAGCAACAGCCTCACGGTGGATCTAGGCAAGTACGTCGTACACGCAGCGACCTGGGAGGACAGCGGTTGCTTGGTTGGGAGCAGCGTCAAGCTGCACGCCGGCTGCTGCGCAATATGGCTTCCTCACGTCGGCCAATAAGTCCTCGTAAGCGCCCACCCGATGGAAATGATGACGGAGCAGTGGTTTTACGCAGACAAGCACATGGTGCTCCTCCACGACGACCTGCCCTAAGACGGTCACTCAGCCAGCCTATAGATATAGACAAGCTTTCGCCATTGATGCTTAGTAAAAATAGTATGTACCTAATAAATACTTGTCATCTTTATTTATTTTTTTTAAATTACATATTTAAAGTTTTTATATTTAGAATCGGTGTTTTTACTTAAAATTAATACTCTAACAAAAGAATCATGTAGGAAAATTAGGACCGACCATACGATAAAATGGGCTTAAAGTGTTATAAATAATACACACACAAAAGTAATTAAAACATCCATGATCCATAAAGAACAAACTAGTGAATTAAAATTATTGCCTTATCTAAAACTGCTTATTTCTGCCTTTGTCTTTAGATAATAATTGAATAATTTTTTAAAATTATTAATCAAGTTGTCAGTCTCCCTTCGCTATTTAAAGAGGTAATATGGATGTAGTATTTTTTAATGGAAAACTGTACCGTGTGACAACGAAATTACTATTCAGCATTTTATTTCCTTCAGTGATATCGTATACCTTTTAAATTTTAGTATGGTATATTGTGTGATGCCAATTTTGGGTAAAATTGTAGTCTATAATAAATTCATATATTTTTTTTAGTTTTAGAGAAAATGACTTTTGAAAATGTCCAGACGACCGCACAACATTCAAGTTTATGAAAAAACAAATGAAAAACACAAAAATTTAAAATTTTCAAGATGTTTCTCTTTAAAGACTTGATCTCCTATTGTCATTATAATACTAGTTTCTGTTTAACCGGAAGTGCTACATAATTTGAACTTTTAAGTATGCTAACCTCAATAGTTTTAATAAAACGTCCTGTATATTTTTTAGAATTTAAATTCTACAAATTATTTCTAATATAAAACCTATATTATATTTATAACCTATCTTTTTTGATTTTAAAGAAAATAGAGTTTTATTATTTCCAAACGATCGCACCATATGCAGTTTTTATGGGAAAATTAATAAATATCATAAAAATTAAAATATTTAACCTCGCCCTTTTTAAACATGGTATGGTATAAGATCATATAATTATATTGGTATATTGTCAACAAAATAAATTTGCATAAAATATTGCGGATATCTATTTGTTTTTTTTTCATAAAAAGTGCATATTGTTAGATCGCCGTCGAGAAATTTTTGTACGTCATTTTCTTTAAAACCAAAGAAGATAGGGTATAGTTCTATTAAAGATTTCATATCAAGAATAAATTGTAGAACCTAAATATTAAAGAATATACTGCTTGAGCAAGCTGTTTTGGTACATCGGCGAGTAATAGAATAACAAAACAAGCAGTATTAGTCACTCATGTTTACATGCTGGGTTTAAGTTAGATTGTCTCTTTTCCTCACATTGCCTATGTGTTATCTTTGTTTTTCCATAAACTTCCAGAAAATTTTCTCTAAAACTAAAAAAAGGTTATGGATCAATGATGAATTGTATATAAGGAATGATTTGTAAACTCTGAATTTTTAAAAATATACAGGGTATTTATTTTAAAATAACCAAGGTTATGTCACTTCCGATTAAACTGGAAGTAATAGGCATATGCTAATATATAGAAAATTTGCATCTAGTGACACAATATAGCATACAAAAATTTGAAAGGTATAAGTTTTCACCGAAGGAAATAACATGCTGCAGTCAATAAATATATCATAATGATTTTCCTTCTTGACAGATCGTGTCGGGGGCACAACCACAGTTCTTAGCGAGGATGAACATGACAACCGAGTTGTTAGCGCTGCTAGTAATACATCTGATGAGGATACTATGTCTGATTCAGATGTATCTTCAGTAGCTTCATTTAATGACCGTAAGAAGTCATTAGAATTAACAGGTGTTGACGATGATATGGTTGTATTGGCCGAAGCCGTATTTGATCACGTTGCCATCGAATCTGACGAACTTCCGTTTCGGGCTGGTGACGTAGTTGAAGTGGAAGACACTGCTGATCGAGAATGGTGGTGGGGATCGACAAATGGAAAATCGGGGTATGTTAATAACCAAACAAATAGGTATAATATAGGTTTACCAATAAGATCGTCAGGACTTTAAAATGTTACTATAGCAACATTGATTAGAATTATGTCACTAAACTGTCATAGTCAAATGTCAAATTTATTATCAAAATGCGGTTTTTTCGAGAAATAGTAATGTGAACTGGCCGCCAAGATCATGCAATCTCTTACCCTTGGATTATTTTCTTGAGGCTACCTTAAATCTGAGGTCTACGAGAATAAGCCACGAACAATTCGTGACCTCAAGCAGAACATTTCACGCACCATTACAAATTTACCAGGTAATATGATTGAAAAAGTAATCAGAAATTGGCCTCAAGAATCCATCCAACTGAACAAAGTAAAGGATGATATTTAAACAATATTATTTTCAAAACTTAATGCTATAAATTTATTTTTCCAATAAAATAAAAATTACTTACGTTTTACTTGTAGTTATTACTTAGTAAAAGTTCTGACGGCCTTATTAGTATACCCTTTAGTAACACAGTAGGTACCTTTCTATTGTGAATAAAATTTTGTATTAGTATACATATGTGTAATGTTGTTTGTTACCTACATATTCTAATATAAATATTTACTTTATAAAGCCGTATAAATATACAGAACTAAATAGTTCAACAGACAAAATAACTTAATTCTTAGCATCACACAAAATATTACTGAAAAACAAAGAAGAGTCGTGTTACTTATTATAGCCATCTATTAATATTTGGATATTGATCACCTTTTATAATATTAGTATCATTTTAGTTGGTTTCCTGCTCAATTTGTACGCTTACGGGTTAGTCAAGAGGACACTGTGGAGGACTGTTTAGCGGCCATCGCATCAGGTCGTCCAGTTTCATCTCAAATCCGAAGAAGAACTAGTATATCATTATTATCTAATGACCAAGTACGGACTAGTGTAGTGCGAGAACTGGTGCATACGGAACGGGATTTTGTGAAAGTGTTGCGTGATGTGGCAGAGGGTTATGTGTCGGAGTGTCGGAAACGCACAGATATGTTTACCGATGAACAAATTTCTACAATATTTATTAACATAGAAGACATACTCGATTTTCAAATTGGGTTTCTTAAAGACTTGGAAAATTGTATTAACTGGGATGCTCCTCATAAGAGTTGTGTGGGAGAGTGCTTTTTAAAACACAGTACAGGTTTTACGATGTATTCGGATTACTGCAATAGGTAAGAAATTTAAAGTTTGTTTACCAAAATTAAAATAAACGATTAAGCACTAGTTATAAATTCTTAAATAATTATAAGTTATGTTTTTAAGTATTCTAAAATATTAAAAAGTATGATTTTTAAGGTTCTTTTAAAAAATATATTTGCATGTACCTTTTTTAAGTAACCAGAAGAGATATAATCTGAAACTGCACTACTATTTTTTAACCTAATATTTCCAATATTTCTCTTTCTTTAACAATTACAATAAGTGCAAACAGGTATTTTTTTCTGTACACACTGGTATCAAGAATATAATATCAATAACGTGTTCTGGGGCGTGACGTAGGCAAAAACAGGCGTAGGTGAAGCTATATCCACAAGGCCCCTTTTGTTGATGAAGATAGCAAAGAAAAAGTTAAGGACTAAAAAAAATAAATACAAACTGTTTTATTTTTTTAATATATAAACATAAAATGCTGGCGTTCGTAAACATATTCCTGCAAGGCCCCCTTTTAAAAGAATAAATTTGTGAAGTATATTAAAGAAAAAAATAAAAAAAATACCCGACAGGCGTATGCGAACATGTACTTGCAAGGCCCCTTTTCTGAAAGATTACAATTCGACAGCAAAAAAAAGTCCAATAAACTGCACCTTTTCTATACTTTAATTCCGCTTGCTACTGCCTATCCTACAAAAAATATGCCATAACACAGTCTATGTCTTACATTTCATACCTTCAACTGCAAGGCCTCCTAGCCGCGAGGCCCCCAGACGCGAGGCACTGTATATTAAGATGTTAGTCACTCCATAAGAAATACCCTGTATGAGAAATGTTTTAGGAATTTTAGGAATTTATTCTGTCTTCCTTAGTGTTTCAGAACACCCAGCTAAGTATTATTAATTAATAATTTGTTTTCGTTTTTTATTTATTTTCAAGTATCCTGTTTTTCCGAAAGTTTTAGTAAATTTCAAGTGTAAATACCAAGGAACCTAGTGTTTCATCGTTGTTCTAAATATCCGATTTACCATTCTTTTCAATATCAAATTATATGTTTTACATATTGCACTTTTTTCCTTCAGTTATATTTTTAGATGCAGGAGTTCCATCTTAAAACTGACATACCTTTAGCAAAAAACAAAATAAAAATACAACAAAACAACAGTAACTCAACGAAAACCTTGTAACCAAATTTCGGGAGCGAACAACAGAAATAATTAAACAAAACTGTTAAGCGAGGAAATCTAAGGAAACATACCGTAATAATTTTTGAAAGTATAAAAAATCGAGTAGTATTTGTAAATTTTCTACGCCAAATTGTATTTAGATACCCATTTTTATCAGCTGATTGACTGAATATCAACACTGTCCTTCTTAATCTGAATCGGCGACACAGGATATCGTTACCCTAATTCGCAAACCTCGTAACTTCAGGATTGATAAAAATCAAGAATTTGGTACCATCAAATCAACTTGAACAATGAACGAACGTTACCTGTAAACCTCATATCTCCAGTCATACTATTAAGTCACTGCTGTCCTGAATCAGGTTTGACCACTGGGTTTGACCCAAAGGTTCTTGCCTAACAAAAGTAGCATAGTAGTTTGATCCGTCGTCATAGTTCAAACTATTTCCAGCAAAAATGGAAGTCATATAATTAGCAATTTGAAAAATTTATAAGTTTTATTTTTTCTTACTTATTTTTCAATCATTTGATTTTACTACATTATTTTTTTAATAATTTTATTTTTGAGGTAACAATTTAACTATTTGTGTGAAGTACGGGGTGTCCCACCGTGAACTGCCGCGATCAATTTCTTGAAAAGTACGTTTTGGAAAGTTTGGAAATTTGGTAACATTATAAAGTCAGTGGGGGACATTCAACACTAAAATACTTTGACAGCTCGCCACTTCCGGTTATACCGGAAGTTAATGTCAACTTTCTTATTTTAAATAGAACACCCTATGTATTATTTATTTTTTAGATTCTCCGTAAAATTCTTAACATAATTTATATTTAAATGTGTACATTTATGTCAAAAATGACGTTTGCAAGCCATTACATAAACATCAATTTCTTCTAAACAAAAGCCTTTAATATAACTTGGGGTCGGGTTCCTTGTAAAGTTGTTTAGTAGACTGTATCGATATTTTCACAATTAATAAATACAGAGTGATCAAAAATAATCGTTAAAAATTATGACCACAAAAACCTTAAAGTAAATTTTTAAATAAAAACTCCTATCTTTTTTAACTTATCCTATATCCTATTAAGCATCAAAAGTAAGGTTAAGTTTGTATAAGAATGTCTATTCCAAAAATTTATAGTTTTTGAAATATAAGCGGAAAGTGACCAAATATGGAATAGTATCCCTAATATGGCACAAAGTTTAAGCATATTATAAAACATTGTAGTAAACTTCTCCGACAAAAAGAAAGGAAGCGCGTTAGCCCAGTCCGACACCCGAAACATTTGACATTGACGGGCTTCCATATATGGCGAAATGAATATTCGTGATAGACTCGTCAAAAGGAACCCCCTTAAAAGGTTTTAAAAGTGTTATTATCATGAAGACCATTTCATTACTGGCCCAGGGACTATAATTATATAATTTCTATTTTTGCGGGAAATTGTTTGGAATATTGCGCCGGATCAAACTGCTTACTACCCAATGGTGAAACCTGATTCAGGACCGCCGTGAAGTAACAATTATTAAAATATATTAACATTTCAAATAATAGGCTAAACAAAAAGTTTTTCAATCTCCTGTAAAATTTTTGATAATTAGGATGGACAAACGAGGTTTGCAAATTAGGGTAACGATATGTTAATAACTACTAGGGTATTAGGACCATATTTGCGTCTGTTGCCCAGAATAAAAATCCATTTAAAAATTACATTTGTTATTTTTAGTCATCCAATGGCGACTGCAGCTTTACAAGAGCTTAACCAGTTTAACAATTACAGCAAGTTTTTTGAAGCATGTCGACTTATGCGCGGTCTTATTGAGATACCACTTGATGGGTATTTGTTAACACCAGTTCAAAGAATTTGTAAATATCCCCTTCAGTTAGCTGAACTACTTAAATATACTAGAACAGATCATGAAGATTATGCCAAAATTAAAGAAGCCCTGCAAGTTATGCGTGGAGTAGCCACGTTAATAAATGAGAGAAAACGAAGAATGGAAAGTTTGGAAAAATTAGCAGCATGGCAACAAAGGGTAGATGGTTGGGAGGTAAGAAATATTTAATTTTATTATTGGCTTTTAAAATTAAGGCTTGGCAACGTTGTTAGAGCCCTCATAGGAATAATTTTAAACTAACGCAGTGGAACATGACATTTCATAGTCAAGTTTTTCTTGCTGTTAATATCGAAGTTTTTAATTATTTTTGTGATTTATTTAATAAATTCAATAAATACTACAAAAATAGTTAGTCTACAATTGGTGCTAAGTGTTTTGGTGGTTGTTATCATTGATTCCGTTAAAAATTCTGCCATAAGGCAAAACGGGCCAAGTCGGGTTTGTTATGTCTGCAGATTAAGTGTAAATATTCAATAACTTATGTTTTGTGGCATTCTTGTAAAATTACTCGGAAGGTTAGATGTTAACCACTCTTTGTTTTATTTAGGTTTTTAGACAATGATGCCTAATATTTTGTCTAAAATTTAATGTTTTTTTTCAACAGTGCTTCTTTAATTCTCTCTCATTTAATTTTAAAAAGTGGCAGTGTTATTTGTAAATTTAAAGGGTTTAATAAGATTAAATTTAATTAAATTTAATTAATTAAATTTACCTAATCACAATCCCGTAAACAAATTTACTTACTATAATGTTTTGGGTTATGTGTCTCAAGCGGCGCCACAACGAATATTCTTACAAAAGAATGTCCCCAATGATTTTTGTTAAAGTTTAATATTTTAGCTGCGTAGTTTCGAGAAATAAAATAAAATTTAAATTTCATTTTCTGATCCACCCAAAAACATAGTAAAAATTTTAAAAGCACTTAATTTGCGTTAATTCGCTAGTTTAAATGTTAATGGCCTTTTAATTAATATTTGTGTTTTATTATTATTTAAACACTAATAATAAAAATAATTTCCAAAATAAAAATTTCACTATGATTCTTTTCTAGCTCAGGGGTATTCAATTAATTATGTGGATTTTTTTTTAAAAATTAAGCAATGTTGGAAAATAGTTTGAAAGGTTAAAAAGCTGTATTTTTACCTTCTTAGTAATTTTAAAATATTAAATTTGCACAAAAGCTAGTGGCGTACATTGTATGCCAGAAATAATCATTTAAGTACCGCATGAGACGCCAATAGAATAAATAAATTTATTCATGTTAGAGCTAAATAAGCACCTTAATGCTTCAAATGACGCTGCCAGATTGGATAAGCAATATTTAAGATAATAAAAACTATTTTTTTTTATGTTTAAACCATGCATTTCCGGACCCATGTTTTTACGAACTTCAGTTCATATTTTAATCTGCTCATAATTTTTCTGTACATGTGTACATTCTGTTTCTGTAACAACCTGTTGAATTGTTTATCCTTAATTTACCTTTAAATCATGGTAAGCAGTTAGCAATTATCCGAGAAATTATATTTGAGAAGGTTAAAATTTTGCACCAAAATTTTAAGAAAATATTTTTTTCTTTTTTAAAAATATATTTTATACCAATTTAGATTTTTTCGAGAAATTTAAGAGATACTTCCAAAATATTCAAAACTGTAATAAAGTAATAAATAATATAAATCTGTGTTTTTATATTATTGATTACTTTATAATTAGGTAATAGGAATATAACCGACATAAGTATTTATTTACGTGAAAAACATGCATCAAATAAAAGAGTCAACCATTTTTCTCTTATAAAATATTTGCGGAGATCCCTCGCAGACAACACCGGTGGAAATTTATTTATCTTTGTTCGTCAAAAAATGTTCCTCGACGAAAAGCAAGAAGTTTAAGACATGTATTTACATGACCTTTTATAAGAGCTTTTCTTGGTTTTTATTGAATCCTTGAAAAACGTCGGTGGAGTTTTTGAGCACCCTGTATAATAATAAAAACAAATTTACTTACTATAATGTTTTGGGTTATGTGTTAAAAGGTAAACTATATAGAGACAATAATCTGGATAAAGACATTTATACACATAACATAACCATCAAAATATCAATAAAACTATAAATAATTATATTTAATCCATAATTTATAAGTTCATGTTCTCTTAAATTATAGCTGATCGTTAGTTGATGGTCGTAATAATGTGTGTTCATATTTTTGAATATGTAATAAAATAATGAATTGTTTATAAGAAATATATTATAAACTGTCTGAACTAGGAGCAATAAACTAATAAATATTTGCAATTTAGATTAAATATCACAAAACAATTTTAAAGAGCAAAATACAAAAATAGGATATAATGGGGATATCTCTTGACTGATGGTTAAGAATAAAAAAATAGTTTTGTAACTTGTAAGGTAAATTTTAAATACATGTTTAATGTTTTGACGTATTCTTTATTAATATTTATTTGGTTATAATTTTATTAAATTTGGCCTTTAAAATATTACTCATATTCTTTTAAACTATTGATATTTGATATACCATCAAAGCATTCGTAATTAAATATTCTTGAAAAATAAAAATACCTTTCGAAAAAAAAATAAAACTTGCTTTTAGTTTCTTATTCTTAAAATCATAGACTAGGCGATAATGTAGATATTCGGAGCGACTTTTTCGAAATTTATTCGTAATAATATAAAGTATCAAATTTGATTGGCAAGATGCATTAAGGCAGATATGAACAAAGTACTCTGTAGTAGTCGTAAAAGATGGAACCAAATTAAATAAAATGTTAGATCAGGCCAGGTGACTAAAAGGGAGCATATTCTTAGACTTACAAAATTCGAAGTAAACCTACGGAGTGTAAATATAATTGAAGAGGTCAGTAGATGAATGTGTTATATGACATTTTTTTAATTTCTGATATTGTACTGCAATAAGTTAAATTGTTCATTTTAACTCAAACGATATCAATGTTTTTTTTTTTTTAAGAAAAAATATACACACTGTCCACGGATGGGGTTAACAAGAGGACAAATGGACCAAACATTTTACTTATCGAAAAAAAGTAATTCTTTATAAAAATTTTTGCTTGTAAAAAAATGGGATTCCTGAAAAGAAAATGTTGATTTTGTAGGCAGGGTTTCCAAGAACTTAAAAACATGATTTTTCTACAGGGTTAAACTACCTTTATTTTACGAGAATTTTTTTAAATTTTATCTCTCGGTTTATTATCTTCCCCAGCTTCGCGTCGAGAGTCAACAAAACCTCCACCTAAAATTTAGAACTTTTTTTTTCCTTGTTTAATAAATAACTACTATTCCTCAAACTTGTTTTTTATTGCGACTTTAATAATATTTGTAGTAGAGCTAAAGGCGTTTCTGCAACTTTTATTTTATGTTGATTATTTCAAAATTATGGTTAGTTATTGAAACGTAGTGATTTTTGCAAAATTTTTAATTCAATGAATGCGATTTATGACACAAAAAAATTAGTTATGTCCAAAAACTGGGCTTAAACTTTGCAACCATAAGACAATTTATTACAAATAAAAAGGTTTATATATACAATATAAGCGACGCTGTTTGGTTCATCGGCAGGCAATAGCAAATTATATATATAACAAAAGAAGCACTATTAGTCCCGCATGTTTACATGCCGGGATTTAGTTGATTGTCTTTTTCCTCACATTGCCTATATGTTATGTTATTTAACTGAACCTGTATATATTAAAATTACGTAACAACATTAACAAATATTTAATCGAACAATAATAACATCTAAACGTTTTTATTTGTTTATTGCGTGGTAAATAAGGGAATATAGCGGATTTTTTTCTCGAAAGCTAAGCAAAATAATAAATATGTCTAAGAGCTATATATTTGTTCGCCAATTTACACAAAATATAAAAATTTCACAAACGTCATTTTTTTCTTAGAAGACTAGACTTCATACATTTTATTAAATAAATGGTAAATAATCCACCTATGATATGGCTATAAATAACGCTGCCAAATTTCATTAAAATCTGATAAGGAATAATAAAGATATTAATAAAAACTGTTTTTTTAAAGTATTATACCCTGTTTCTTGGTAACAATGCATTTGCGGATATGTTTATAAAAACTTTTTGACAAAATTAGATCGGGAATACGCTCCTAGATTATTTTACCGCATTTATAGAAGACCCTGTATTTTTGGGCAAGTTACCCCAAGTGCTCCCCTTTTCATTAAAAAGAAGCTACTAAATACGTCCTTGCACTCTAAAATATTTATTTCAATTTTGTTCTTACTTACATAATTTCTAACTGCCATTATTTAGAACGTGGCAATATACATACTAGACGGGCTCTAAAAATCGACTTTTTTAATATACCTACCGAAAAAGGTGACAATTATATTAAGAGGTGTATGTTCGCGACTAACAGTTTTTTAACAAAATTCTTTTATTTTTGCAAAACTCGCAAATTGTTGATCTTATAACACATATTCTGAAAGAAAATTAAATTCCCTACAAAGAAGCTTTTTTCGTAAATTGTCGTTAAATAAGCCGTTTCCATGTAATCGTGCTTTGAACATTGAACTATTTTTTAAATTTTGCTACTTGAGTTTGGCTTTTTGTTACTCCTACAAATATTAATGCTTAAATAATTCTTATACATATTTTAAAGGAATTCAAATGCGCTACAAAGAAGGTTTTTAAAACTTTTTATAAATTTATTCCTTTAGATGTTATTCGACGTTAAAATTACTTTCGGATTCAACTTTAACGACGAACAACTTTTGAAGAAGTGAATTTATGGAAAAATGTTTAAAAAAATTTTTGTAGGCCATTAAATTTCCTCTAATAATACGTACTGGATTGCCCAATCGGCCAAGTTTTTAAGAATTGAGAATAAAATTATGTTTACAAAGCGCAATAAACCAGACTTTAGTCCATATGATTAGTCTAAAAACGTACAGTGTTAGCAGAATATAGCTATAGCTGAACAATATAAAATATCATAATTATTTAAATTTAAAACACTTAGATTGCTGACTTTCTAAAGCCGCGTCCACACTAGTAAAAATTTACGTTGTGTGCGCCATGCGGCACAAATTTGTATGTGCGTTTAAAATTTTTGCAAGTGTGGACGAGTTCGCCGCATAGAAACACACGCAAAAATTTTCGCGACATTCAACGCACGCGATCCGTCGGTTGTCGGTTTTTTTCAACATCAAAGAGATTTGCGCCGCAATTTTGTTTTAGTGTGGACGTATTTACGTTAACGCAATGATTTTGTCAAATGTTGTTATTATGACTGAAGTTAACTGATATCCATCTTTCTAATTTGTTCTAAACCCACCATTCTGTGACTATGTCTGATGCAATGTTAATGATAAAAAGAAAATGCGCTACTTTTATCGTCGTGCAAAATCTTATCAAAAAAAAATGGTGGAGAAAAATAGAAAAAAGACGATATTGTATTAAACATTTGTATCAAAATAAAAAACAATTTGATGGCGTAAAGTTATTATATCAGCTATCCTTGGATGAAAGTACTGGGCATTTCAAAATTTTTTGCGTATGTCTACAAATGACTTTGAGATTTTAATAAATAAGATTGGACCAAAAATTATCAAAAAGGACACCAAGCTTAGAGAAGCCATATCCGTGAAAGAAAGGTTAGCTGTCACATTACGTTTTATGGCTACTGGAGATTCATATACAAGCCATCAATATCTTTTTAAAATACACAAACAAAGCATATCATTGATAGTTCCAGAAGGATGCAGTGCTTTAATTGACGTTCTAAAAGATTATGTAAAGGTAATGTGGTAGTAAAACTGAATTTTTATTTTTTTAAAATTTATTATTTTTCAAAAACAACATCTGTAAGGCGAAAACTTTAATAAAAACTGAATTTTCATTCGAAATAATACGTATAACACATTTTGCGATTTCTTCCCAAGCATCATTCTTTTTGTTTCTATGAAAATGCCACTTATCGCTTGGATCCCATAAAAGTCTTTGTTTTTGATATTCTTGTATCAGAAGAAGAACATCCTCTTTATTTAAATTTATCTTTTACAAAATATAAAATACTTGGCGAAAAAATATAAACAAATCCAGAATAACAAAATAGTATGCAACGCATACGATCACACACGTTTTGAGCACGAACGCACGACACACAACATAAAATTGAACGTGGGTAGAACGTGAAATTTGCGCCGCAAATATTTGCGCCGAATTCTAGATTCAACATACAACACATTTATTTACTAATGTGGACGCGGCTTAAGAGTGTGCGAGATTTACCAGTGTATATAAACAAATAAATCAAATACTTAACTTATTTTTAATTATCTTAATTTTTTAAAATATTTAAACGTAAGTTAATAAGATTTCCTAAACTATGCGACAAGCTTTTATATCATACTAGCCGACCCGTGCCTACTACTTCGGGCGTTAATTATATATTTTTCTTAAATTTATTCATAATAAAATATAGCCTATAGCACTCCCAAATAGTGTAGCATTCTTATTGTAAAAGAATTTTTATGATCGGTTTAGTATTTCCGAAGATTAACCCCTACAAACAAACAAACAAAGTTACAAACGTTACCTCTTTATAATATTAGTATATATTATTTATGTAATAACGTTACATGTTAATAGTAAAGGTATTTAATACAAGTTTATTTTATTATTTTTAATGCAGCATATTATAACATTTTTGTTGTTAAATAATTTTTCCATGGATTCAATTAGATTTAGGTTTAACTTTTGTATTTTACTGCCGCGTGCTAGTGAAAATTCTTTTAGAGTTGGTACTGTTGTAATACATTAGATCAGCTACACTTTTAATAGGTACATGATCAAATTGAAACATGTGCATTGGAAAACTGCATATTTAATAAAAAAATTGTAATATTTCTTACAATCTAAAACTAACCAGACAAAATACGACAGAAACTGTTTAAATAAAACTCCAGAAACAATAAAATGTTTCGAGTATGTTTAGATGTTGGAAACTACTATTTCTACATTACTGCATTTTTTTACGTATTTGCTATTTAATAATTTTTTTTTTTGTATTTTTAGTGTGTTTATAAATGCTTATATTTTTTAGGGTGAAGACCTCATTGAATTAAGTTCACAATTAATTTATCAAGGAGAGGTAGTCAGAGTGACAACAGGAATGTGGACTAATAATATTACTCTATTTTTATTTGATCACCAAATTGTTTATTGTAAAAAGGTAAGCTTAAATTTTTTTATTTTTGGTGTTATTATTATCTCAATTTTATTTTTAGGACATTTTAAAAAGAAGTACATATGTATATAAAGGAAGGATTTGTCTAGATACTAGTGAAGTTATTGACGTGCCAGATGGAAAAGGTAATCTATGTTTAATTTATTTTCTTGTTTTAAATACAGTAAATGACCAATTTATATTTTTAAATTTAGCTATCAAATTTTTGTTTATCATAATTATAATCAAAATATGCTTATTGTTTTAAAAAATCCTAGCTAATACGGCTAAAAAAATAGTAAAAGAGTGTAATTAAAGTGTAAAAATTAGTAATATCAGGAATACACTTAAAACATTTTGCTTATCTTTGACAATATAAACATTTTTTATGAAGAGAAGATGTTTGGATTAAAAACTTTCACATAGGTTAACTTGTTTATTTACAGGCCAAAAACTTTTTTTTCTGTGGTACCAATGAACATTTAGGTTTGTACATTAGTGGTTACTTATTCTGATACACTGGGATTTTTAAGACGTGAAAATCTAGGCTGAAAATATAGTGGAGCAACGAGAATAGCAACGCAAAAACAGCGCGACATCTCTCTTAAATCAAACGCGTAAACATTCTTAAGGCACTTTTTTGAATGGAATCCATTGGACTATTCACATTTGTATTTTTTTTTCTTATAAAGGTTAGTTTTTTTTAAATATAAATCATAGTTGGCCATGATCTCAAAAATTGCTTATTTTTGCTTTTTCCAATGATACATTATTGTTCATACTTATTTTTGAAATTAGACGAGATATTTCAGTTTTATAATTTATGCTATGGGAGTCCATGGAAAAAACTCGGCACTTGTCAAATTCAGGTAAATAATTTATCATTTCTATCAGTAACTGATTGGAACTCTGTTTTATTTAAGAGGATTGCAAAAATGTAAGAAAATTAACATGGTAAAGTGCAATTTCCTGTCTGGTGAAAATTCCGGGGCCGCAAGTTAATTATTTTTGAATAGATTTCCTGAACGTCGTCATCCAGATAAAAGACTTTTTCAAGTTCTGAAATCAAATTTACCAAATTACGGAAGTTTTAAGAAGCCGAGGTCAAGAACGTATGCAGTTGATGATGAAAGTGAAATTCAGGAACTAAATATATTAGGTGAGGTTTTATACCATCCTAACACGTCTCATCGATCGGTAGCTGAGGTAACAGGTGATGAGAAAACTAAAGTTTTAAAAACCCCTAAAAAGCACAAATTTAAACCGTACAGAGTAAGAAAAGTTTATCATCTTCAAAATGGGGATTTCCAAAGAAGGGTTACATTTTGTGAGTGGTATGTGAATGTTAAAAAGCAATGCTTGATTTATACTTTTAAAAAACTAAGCTTTATATATTTTCAACGAAACTAGAAATATATTTAAAAATCTGAGTAGTCCAATGGATTCCACTGAAAAAAGTGCATTAAAAATGTTTACACCGTTTTGGGAAGTTTTCAAAAATGACGGAATTACGATGTTTTTTTAAATGGCCAAAAATGAAAAACGCCCTATATCTCGGATACCGATAGAGATTTCGGGATGCGATTTTCACCATTTATTTAGGTTCGACAATCGGGTCCAAGACACCTATGTCATTTTTTTTCTAGCTGGCCAGGAAATACGAGTTTCCTGTTAAAACAGCCGATATCGCACCACCCTGTACATACCTACTTGTTTGGTACACTGACATTTTTGCTATTTTAACAGTTCTTAAGGCGGAAAATACAGTGGAGCGACGAGGATAGCGACACGTCGAAATCGCACCACCCTGTACTTATGAATAAACTTAAATTTACATCATTACATATTTTTTTTTATTTATTGGAGTCACCTCTAACAGTTTTAAAGTTATAAATAATATCCTTCCTATCATTCAATTACTTTATAATTGTTTTAATTTACACGAAAACTATACATCAAATTAAAGAAAGTCTAGAAACTAAATTTGTTTTTACTATATAATTTTTTCTTGTACGTTAAAAAATGTGCTTTGATGCATAAAAACGTTTATCGAATATCTTTAAACCTTCTAAATTGGTATAAAAGTTAGTATTAAAAAAACACATTTTTTTAACACCATGTATGTGGTTCAGCTAGGAATTCGTTTGAGATGAAATTTTATTTCTATAATATATATTTTTTATTTTTTATTGGTAAGTCACCTTTTAAAGTTTGCTGGAAAAGTTACTGGACACTATCACGTATTTATTACGAGACAATAAATATACTACGCAACGCTATTTTTTTAGTTTTAGAAATAATTGTATACTTTAATACCATATTTTATTAAAACCTACTCTTTTACAGATTCTAATCTCAACGTAAATATTCGACATGGTATCAAATTATTAAATTTAGCCCGAGATAAATGGCTAATTGTTTGCTGCCGCTCCGCTAAAGAAAAACAACGTTGGCTAGATGCTTTTGCAGAAGAAAGAAGATTGGTCGCTAGAGATAAAGATGATGCTTTTGAGTTACAGCCTGCGACAAGACACTTAGCCAGAGTTGCTGCATTTAGACAAAAAGGCCGCCACGAAAGCTTAGACGTAAGTAGAACTAAATTGCTTAAGGACTTTATTAAACAATGTACTTCTTCAAATTTATAGCACCCTGTATTTGAAACTAATATTTGGCGCAGTTAGCTGGTCTCGGCCGCTTTGTGTCTAGGTATTACAAGTGTCAAAATTTTGAAATAACTAGATGAGAATTATTGTTAATAAAATTAATAAAATTTGCTGAAGATTACCAAATATTCCGATCTATAGCGCCACTAGTTTTAGTTCAAAAATGCACCGAACAGAATGGAAGGCATTTAAGCACATTTCGTGATTAAGCATCCACGCGAATTGTTTGATAAGTATATGGCATAATTGTTAACTTACTATTATAAATGATTTTATTTTATGCATTATTTTGATTAATATTTTTTTAGTATTCTCTCAAATTGGATTTTCTAATATTCACAAATACATACCCTTTAAAAAATAAATGAATATTGATGCAGTCCATAGAAAACTTTTTTGTATTTTTGCTCGTTTGAACAAAGCAAAATATTAATTGTTGTATATTGTAATTTAAAAAAATGCAATTTTTTGAGATTCTCCTGTTAATATCTCAAAAATAAAAGACTTATATTTATTTTAGGTACGCTACTGGATTCTATGGAAAAAGTTAGAAATTTTTTGAACGTAAAGTTTATTTCTATCTCCATAAATGTCCGAGTAATAAGACATAATAAAAATCGCCGAATTTTGAGAATTACCCTGTATCTTTAAAACCAATCAAGTTAGCGTAGATGTGAGTGCGCCATTAAACTAAATACTTAAAAAGAGAACTAGACACATCTCTTAGTTTTTCTGTATCTCATACCGTTTAGCGTATACTCTATTATTCCAACCAAAAAAGAAACCACTTATACACAAAAACCACTGTCCTAAACTAGGTATTTTAAAACTAACTTAGGGCATTTTCAAATAAGAATCCGATAACTTGGGGTAGATCCAATCAGCTGTTTTCAAGAATAACTGGGATTATCGTTATTTTCTGAACACGTATGTTCTATTTGGCCTTAATTCATCAGCTTCGTATCAAAGCAAAACAGAATCCTTTTGTTTTGCTCTAGGTCGTGCAATTATTTTCATAATATTTAAGCAAGCTGTATACAGAGTGTCCAAGAATATGTGAGCAATCTTTCGGATTCATATGAAACACATAAAAATAATATGACAACCCATCGCGGTTACCGATTTTAATTAAAAATATCCTGATATTTTAAACAATTTAGCCTCTGATCTTTCAACTGTATTTTAGTAAGCGGCTTCTATTAATATACAGGGAGTCCAAGAATATATGGGCAATTTCTTGGATTCATATAGAACTTATAAATATAATGTGACAAGTTCATATAAAATATTTTCTTCTTTACAGAGATATGTGCCTTTAAAGGACGCTACTAAAAATCAGTTTTTCTTAAATAACTTTTATATAACTTGTTATAATGAAATAATTTTGTAATATGATAATTATCAGTTAGGACTCCTTAAAATAGTATCGTTGTAAAACATTTGCCTTCCTTCGTTCGCCAGGAGCGGACTAACCCTTACAAAATAGTACTAATTATTTTTACACCCTGTATAATAAAGAAATAAAAATATAAATTTTAAAAAGCTTAAACCCTTAGCTAAAAAAAAGGTATTCCTGTACGATATCGCAAAAGTGAAGTGTTTTCGAAAAAATCAACATTTTGATTAAATAGGGTTGTATTTAATAATTTTGTTTGTCGGTTGGACATAGGCTTTCTCTTATTTTATGCATTCCCTAGCTTTAATTATCGAAGAATGTGAGACCCTCCACGATGCTGCAGCATTGTTTTTAGTTTTGAAAATATAAAAAAATCTTTTTTATAAGTTTTTTTGATACCATTTTCAACAGAACAACCTATTGTTATTAGATGTCTCTACTAAACAAAAACTTATTTTTGTCGAAAACGCTTTTATTTATTGACACCTAACAGGACTATCTTTTTTAGATAAGGATTTAAGCTAGCCCACAATACGTATTAAAATTCTTTATTATACAGGGTGTAAAAATAATTCACACTATTATGTAAGGGTTAGTCCGGCCCTGGCGAACTAACGGAAGCAAATGTTTTACAATAATACTATTTTCAAGAGTCCTTAATTGTATTTATTATATTAAAAAATGTTTTATTATACCAAGTACTGTAAAAGTTATTCAAGAAAAACCTATCTCTAGCAGCGTCCTTTAAGGACACATATCTCTGTAAAGAGGGGCTTTAGAAAAAAATATAGGAACTTGTCACATTATTTTTTACATGTTCTATATGAATCCGAGTGATTGCCCACACATTCTTGGATACCCTGTATAATAAATTTATATCAAATTATTGTTTTTTTATACTTTTTTCTTTTGTAATAAACACGGCATAAATTATATTAAACCCAAAAACGAAAGGCTGATTTTGACACTTTTGTTTAACCCGACTAATCCTGGTGAATACCTAGGTCAGCAGGATCCAACCAGAGTTAAAGATCTGATCAATTTATGAACACGGGTAGATATTGACTAATCCTTTTTGAACAGGTTTTTATGGATCGGGTTAAACCAAAATTATTTTTTGGATTTTTCCAAAAAAAATGTCTTCTCTCTCAAATTTTCGCTTAATTCCTAGACTACATTAAAAAGCACAGGATCCGCTCATCTGATTAGTTTGAAGCGCCACTGGTTAGTTTTTTTTATTTCTTAATAGGTAAAGCAAATTAAAAAAGTTAACTAACCAGAACTAACCATGACCATCCCAATGTGACAGTTTTGCATGACCGTCTGTAGCGTTTCAAACCAATCACATTACCGGTTTCTGTGCTTTTTACTGTTGTTTCTTTAGTTTGCGCCCCTTCCCGTATATAATTTGGATTAAACCACTACCCAAGAATTTACCAACAGCAAAGTTTTACTTTCTTTTCATCTTAAATTTGTGGCCCTCCATATCTGGCGCTGAATCGCTCGCTTCACGCCTTCACGCTTGATCCGACACTGACCACTACCACATGGTTTATTAGTCCATTAAAATGTTACATTTTTGGTGCCTTAGCTTGCATTTTTTAGAGGACGCAATTTTATGTGTCAGTTACTAAGAGGGGGATGGGTTAAATTCAAGTTTGTGGAGTTGCCTCCCTTGTCCTGTGACCGCCATCTTGAAAAGGGGGTGTAACGGTTTTTATTATTTATATGAAAAACTATTGGTACCGTCAAATGGGGAAACATTGGCCCAATTTTAATTTTTTTTTGCAAGATTTGGCCGGTAATAAAGCACGTGTTAATCTCTTTGGGGCGTAATTTTTATTTATGCACCATAATGGATGTTCCCATAGATTTTGTACTTTAGTTTGTCCGTGTAATAAATTATTTGTCCAAAAAAATTTTTTTTTCAAGTGGGCCAAAGTTACCTTGACTTGGGAAAACATTGACCCGTGCATGTTATTTAGGTCTTGGGTGAATGTTACACTGAAACATAGTGGGTTAAATTTATTGTAGGCAAACATAAGTTACAAAAAAGACTGGCGGTATTTCAAAAGATAATAAACTGAAAAAATGAAAAATTTAGAACAAAAAATGTATTTTAACGAAAAAAATCAATACATTTGCAAATTAACTTAAACAAAAAGTCTGAACGCTACATAGGTAACAACGGAAAAAAGTAAAGTTCAAAACAATAAACATTCTAACCTAATACTTTGCAAAAAATATCCTTACATCTACACTAAACTGTGCACTTATTTTTCAACAAAATTGTCAATTTCTGAAACTTTGTACTGATTTCTCTTAGACACCATTTTTGGCTCATTAATTTTCATAATGATGTCTTCCCAACTGTACAAAAATGTGTCTTTTTTTTCTGGCCACCTCCAAAATTTCATTCCTTTCTCCATGCAGTCTACTGTGGGTCCTTCTTCTGAAATCTTGATTATTTTTCCAGGATATTGGTTGGCATTAAACGTTACCAACACAAAATCGCCTATGTTTAAATTCGCACCACTTGGTCTCTCAATGTCAGGATTTTGAATAACCTCATTATTCTCTTCTTCAAGCAGATCAGAAAATGATTCGCTTAGATTATCAGATTCTAAATCAATCTCATTTAAGGAGCTCTCAGAAGAGCTTGATGACAAATCTCGTTTTTGCTTAGCAGAGATTTGTTTTGAAGATTTGGACATGGTATCTGAGTTTATCAGGTCACTGGAACTTATGCTTTTCCCAGCAGGAACCTGCAATTTTTTTCTTCTCTGCTTGGGCTTATTCCCAGTTCCCAAATATTCTGCACGTTTTGCCTCTATCTGTTCTAAGAAAGCTGAACCCATCATATCTTTATGCACTTCAGTCAAGTTTTTTGGTAGGCGATCAAGTAACATTTGCTTATTTAAAGGATAAATCCCACATTTTTTAAAACCAGATATTAGATTCTGGCTTTTATCTGTGTCTAGATTTATAATTAGCTCTTTAAGTAAGGATGGAAACAAATCTTTGGGAATGGTTGAAAATCTGGAACCAGCTGTTGACTCTTTCCACTTGGTTAAAATATTTCGCCAAGCTCTTTTTAACGGAGCAAAAATGCCACATCCAATGGTTGGGTGATGTGGGTTGTGTTTGGCGGTAGACATACGAATCTTATATTATTCTGATCACATAGCTGAAGAACCCTGGCGCTGATATGCGACGATAGGTTGTCACCTATTAAAATAACAGGTCCATCTTCGTTTTTTACTTCCGGAAGAAAATGAAACTCAAACCAGTCCTCAAATGTAGTTCCGTCAAACCACCCACTCTTGGAACGGTTGTAGCGCGTTTTTGGGGGCCATTTTCTGTCCAAGTAGTCCAGAGATGCTCGGCCTTATATACAACATAAGGAGCAAGGCATTTTCCTTCTGCATTGCCACAAAACATAACAGAAGTGGCACTTTTGCTAAAATTGCATATTTTTTCAACATACTTGGCTCCTCTTTTACAAATGACTTTTTTGTTTCCTGGGTCGTCACTTAGGTTTGTCTCATCGTAATTCCAGATTCGAGAAGGTGAAATGTTTTCTATAGCGACTCCTAAGTTTTCCATATAGTCATTCAATTCAGCTTCAGAAACTTCTGCTCGAACTCTCTTTATATTGGAACTAATTCGTAGGGATAAGTTTTTATGACGCATCAAGTAAGATTTTGTCCACTCATAACCAGGCAGATTATCTTTAAACAATGGAATACGAACTCCTTTTTTGTCTAAGTAAGCTTTAACAGCCATCCGAAAGTCCATTGCAACTACAGGAAAACCGAAATCTGCCAACTTGATAAGGTGTTGTTCAAAAGCAGCTTCTTCTGCATCCGAAAAACTCGAGATCGGCCAATATTTTTGAGTGTTTGCCCTTTAATTTATTTTTAATTGTAGACCTAGGAATCCCATAACTTGCTGCCGCAATCCGTTGAGACATTCGACCTGATTTAATTTCTTGCAAGCATTCTTCTAGTTTTTCAGGCGTATAATTTGCATAGGGTCTTGACCCAAGGCGTTTTTTGGGTGTCGAGACATTATTAACCATTCTGAAAAAAAATTGAATGTAGAACATTTGTTGCTAATTATTGGGGCAACATTGGCCCGGGCCAATGTTGCCCCAAAATGTGGGCCAAAGTTACACTAAACCATATTCTGCCTCCCAACAACAAAAAAATAGTAAATAATATAACTAAAAATACGGAATGCTCTACTTTATAGTCAACTATAACTCTAATAAACTTACCGAGTTACTTCAACTTTTCTAACAATTGGTGCCGAACAAAGTTTCGACGCGTAACTTATTGGTTAAAAATCAACCTGTCGGCATCAAGGTCGCCTCTCGATTGAAAAACATGGCGGGCGCCATCGGACGGCATTTCATGAAAGGCCAGAGCTGCCCTCTAACGACTGAAGTTTACACCATAAAGTTTTTGTATACTTTGTCAGCGCTATTTTGAAATTAATCTTTTTTCCTTATTTGGGCCAAAGTTGTCCGCAAAGGGTCAATGTTTCCCCATTTGACGGTAACACAAAAAAAGGAAACATTTTTTGTTGAAAATTAAATGATCTTAAAGTTAATAATAAAAATAAGGGAAGTGGCCCTTGTAATCTTTTTTTAACCGTAATAACTTTCTTTCTATTCATTTTCCGAAAGAATAACATTGGAGCATTTTTATAGAAGAAGATTTAAAAATTATTTTGTTTTTATAAGTTTTTATCGTTATAAAAAATGCCGCAGCCAAAAACAAAAATTAACGTGTTCCAATGTTTTTCCCAAAAACAAACCACTAAATTTAAAATAAATTTATACCAACCCTCTCGACCACACTGTAAACTAAGGTATTTACTCTTGACGGGTTGGCAAATTTTAGAAATTGATATATACTTTTGTTTATAACTTTGTTATTTTTTATCGAACGATTAAAAATTATAAATCCAAAATTATTCTTTAAATTATATTCTATAAAAATGCTCTGTAGTTATTTTTTCGCAAAGTAAGTAAAAAAAAGTTATTACGGTTAAAAATAAATGTTATGTATGTAGAAGTGGCCCTACTTATTATTTATACTTTTTTATTTGTAATCTTGGGAAAAAAAGGTAAGTGACTTAAAAGTGAAGAGAATTTAATTTGCAAGAAAACATTTGTTTTTTGTGTGACCAATAACAAAAACCGTTTGCACAAATTACGTCCTCTAAAAATGTTACCCCTAATGTAACATTTCAATGGACTAATATACACATAGATAATGTGAGAAAAAGAGACAATCTAACGTGAATACCTGCACGTAAAGATTTCTGATTGGATAAGTCACATACATCCTTTTTTGTTGCTTTACTGGCCGATATCCCAATATCTGTTTTCTTAACCAGTATACAAAATATACATACAATTTACTAATTCTATTTTTTCTTTTATAGATGGTAAAAACTTCAAACAAGACACTGGGTACATTGGGTCATCGTTGCTTCATCTCAACGTTGCCTCGTCAAATACACATTCATTGTTAGGCCGGAAAATGGGCACTTGGTTTAACTTTGGAGCGGGAAAGAAAACACGGCATAACGATCTTTCCTGAGACACGGAAACTTTACTGTAAAACGGCGGTTCACATGTATCTCACAATCTTTTTATTGATTTGTACTTAAGTAGTCTTTTACTCTTGATGTGCTGAATTTGGTGCTGTTAAAGAAAACAAACAAGATTTGGACACTTGAAGAAAAATGTATTGCTGCTTAAAATAACTCAATGTGACTAAGAGTTTCATATGTTATGACAGATACTTCCCCAAGAACATTGGTGCCGGTTTGTTAAGGGCGTTGTAAGTTTATATTGCTATAGTTTTCTAACTACTGCCATCGTTGCTGATGATGTATATTTAAATTGTGTTGTGTAAACATCTAAAATTAAAGGGCTAAAATTGTATTGAACAGGTTTTGCTATTTTTGGCGTTATTTACATTGATAAGTAAGCTCTTCTTCGGATACTTCAGAACTGATACTTTAAAAACTATTTCTAATAACTCTTTCTGTGTTTAAAAATTGTATCTTGTATACTTACATTATGTACTGGTAGGGAATATGTCAATATGAGGTAGGTTCAAACTATTTGCTTTAAATTCCTACAACTATTAGTTGTATTTTAAAATTAAGTTAAGATACCCTTATCACATAATTTAAAAAAAAATACAAAAGGTCGGTATAGTCAGCACAGCAGATTTTGTAAAACACAGAAATGCTCTTTATCTAAACTAAATTAAATACAGTGAAGCTCGGTTTTAGCCTAATAAGTGGGGGTGGAAGATCTTTAGGACTGGTAATTTATATCAGAAATTCTTTATACAAAGCAGATGTTTAACATTTCAATTATTTTTTTCAGTTCTTTACAAAACAAAGACAGGCATACATATGCATTATAATGGGTGGTGCGTCGCCGCCAAGTATAGGAAAAATAGGAAATTTCATGTATATTTTAGGAGGGTTAATTGTTGGCTCCCTGTACATTTTACAAAAAAACTTAAGATAACTTTTCGAAGAGAGTAATAAGACAAGCCCTCGTGCTAAACAAACAGCAACCACCAGCAAACAATTTGTTATAAGACCTAAATACACTTCTCATCATGTCAGTGACAACATTCATTTTACAGGTGCCCGTTTGATTTTACCCAAACCAAAAATTTGATAATTTTGTAATTACATTTAATTAAATAATTTAAGATTTGCTTACTAAAATTTATTTTGAAACTTGGCACGAGGGTTTGTCATATTGGTCTTTTCAAAAAGTTATCTTACATTTTTTGTACCGGAGAGCCAATAACTAACTCCCTTAAAATTTACATGGGATTTCCTATGTATAATTCTTCTTCTTATACATTAATTAATGGAATCCTGAAGAGTTGGTGGCATCTCTTCTGGTGGTTCATCTTTATCAGTGGCGTAACTAGGTGTACATAACTCAAACCTAAAAGTATTGTTTAAGGTCGTCCTTAGATACTGTCATCTCAAATCTTTATGTAAGATAAGCTATTAGTAAGCGTAATATAAAGAATATAATTTCTTTGGTTTGTTATCTGAAGACTTTTTTCACGTCGTATTCTTCTGCGTAAAATAATAGATTTTAAGAAACAAAAGGGGCTCGCTTAATACGACTTCGTCCACGCTAGACTAGTGATCTTCAGTACTATCAAGCTTTTTAAAATAACCAGTGATTTGTATCTAAATTGTTTATGTGGAGATATTTGGATTTTATTATTTTAAAGTTTAGACACCGATATTTAGTACTTTTTGTCAGAAGTGCGGGATAAAAAAGTAAAAATATATTATTATATAAATGGTTTATAGAAGCCAACGGGACTTTTTACAGTGGCGGCTAGTGACATTTTTCAGTGAGAGGGCACAAGCAAACAAATAATAATATAAAATACCCTTTATTTTAAAAGAAAGTTTATTCGCCTATTTTTCTTACTGTGGAATACTTCGATCACTTTATTTGTGACCAAACGCCCACAAATTCAGTCATATTTTTCAAAAATGTTCTCCTTTGTATGTCCTAGTTTTGCTAGTAGATAAACAATTATTTTGAAGATTGGGAGTAGGTCTTCCTTTTTGTTTAAAAGGCAAACTATCCTGAAGTAGAAACTGCACTGCATTTATTTTCAGTTGTTGATCCATTTCTAAATTTTCTAATTATCACGTATCACATCACATAACTCTTAACATGCGCACTAGTTATAATTAACTATACTTGTTAAAATTAAACTTATAATCAACGATTTTTTCACACCGTGTAATCATAATCAACAATAAATATTGCTACTAAAACTCTACCCGACCCGACACTACCATTTAAGCTTCGACCTCTGCCTGGACACATTGTGCTCATGCACCATACTTTTTTGGCGTTCATTAAAGTAAAGAAGACGTAACTTGCGGAGCAAAATAAATAAGACAAAGAGGGCACAATTCTCGCGTATCTAACTTCATTCGTTTCGTTTTGATATTTAGGCGTTGCGGTGGAGTAATTTAGAAGTAAGTTTTGAGCATAGTATTTAGAAGTAAGTTTTGAACAGAGTATTTAAAAGTGTTTTAATGGGATTATAGTATTTGACAATAAATTATTTTTAACAAAATCGTTCTTTTATGTTTATTTGAAATGTGGGCACGTTCCCTTGTGCCCTTTAGTACCAGCCGCCACTGACTTTTTATTTGTTACGTTATGAGCGTGAACGTTTAAAGTGAGTTTTACTGTATTTAGCTGAGCTGCAGAAAGAAAAATTAATAACGCCAACATAATTAGTTAATTTTGTAGAACTTAATAGTAATATTCAGTTTAGCTTTATGCTTACTTTACCGGCAACTTTTTATTAACAATATAAACATATCAAACGAAAAAAATACACAGATGTATAATGGACCTCTGTTAAATGTGTCAAAAAATTATATAATTCATAATAGTGACATTGTGTAGTCATTACCTGATTCTTATAAAGTGTAAATATGTAAAAAAGTATACTGTCTGACGTGACAATTTTTTAATTCTAGTAGCACAATAACGCTTTTCGTTTAAGTTAATGATCTTAAATATCTATAACCGCTTAATAAAAAACCCCTGTGTCCTGTTAAAATTACAGTAAAGCAATCAATAAAAAAGTTAATGGATAAAATAATGTATATTTAAATAAAAATTTTTAGCTATTCTAAATGTTCAAGCATATTATAGAGTACTTAATAAAAACTGTATTTTTAGCATAGCTGTAGATATAGGCATTATTTTTAAACAAGCTATGTACTGTTACCAGACAATTTTTGTATGTATATCAGTTGTAGTACATATTTTATAGTCGATACGCATTAAGGCTTCAAAAATATATCCACTGTAAAAGTTAATAAGAGTTGTGTTTAAAAAACGCCTGTAATTTTAAAATTTTATGTTTAAAATGTTGTAAATGTTAAAGGTGAAATGCAATATAATATAACTAAAGTGATATTGGCTATCGCCAACTGTGCTGTGGTAAAAAAGTGGAGCATCGGGCCTAAAATGTAAATATAATTAAAAGGCCTCCATTGAATTTTCTAAAAATGTGTAAACGTTTTACATGACTGACGAGTTTTATTTCCTGTTACGCTCACTTTATTGTGATACTAAAGAGTTCTGCTAAGGTGTAATGGTAGGTTTACATCTGACATTTATTACATGATATTTATGTCAGACAGATTTGAAAACAATAAAAAGTTCTCAGACATAAATTTTTGACCGTTTACATTGGCCAGAATTGTGTGTCTGACATAAATATCATGCAATAAATGTCAGATGTAAACCTACCATAAGGTGTAAGGTCCGGACTGTCTAGTCCTAGACTACTAGTTTTCCAGAACTGAAAAATATATATCTAAAAAGCAACTTTTGAGACTCCAATCTTTAAATGTAAATTTTGTATTATCGAAATATTTCTACTGAATTTATACAATAATTAATACTCAAAATTATAAAAATATATATATATAATAATTTATTTTACCATAAACAAATAATATTAAAATTGTTTAATTTGTAAATCCACAAAAATGTTTGTAACAACTTTATATAAACTTTATCATTATATTTAATTCTTTTTTGTATTTAATATAAATAAAGTAAACGTAAAAGGCTGATAATAATTTAAAATTAAAAGAATTACTACGAGATTACTATAAGTTTTGCTAATGGCATATGGGATTTAAAACACTGGTGTAGATAACTTTATTTTGTTGGGAGAGGGAGTGATGGATATTTATATTTACAGGATATTTACCAAAAAACAATTTTGTTCTTTTGATATTTAATATGTTTAATTACATACTGCACATATTATTTTAAAAACTTTAAAATGTTAGAAAGCACTTCTGGGGTTAGTTATCCCCCCTTCTATTTATGCCAATGAGTGAAACCCAGATATTGGTGTTCGCTTGTATCAAAAATTTCCAACTTACTGGAGAAATTTGCTGGTTTTACCATTGCGGTTTTTAGGATACTTTAAAGAATCTCCCACAAAATAACTAGCTAAGCGCTATAATTATCTATAAATCCACTAACATATATTGTAATTTCTTTAACTCGTAAAGTCGATTAGTTATAAAAACATTTTTTTTTTAATTATGGCATATTTTGCAATATCTGAAGGTGAATAACGCTCACGCGTTTTCTTTTAAATTTACAAAAAAGGGCTTTTTGCCTTTAAACTTTTATCTAGTTTGGTTTGCCTTAAAATATAGGCATTTTAAATAAAAAAAAACAAATGGTTAAATGAAATGTCTTAATTATGTACATATGTATATGTACTATATAATATACAAATGTCCTAAATAAAAATATTTTAAAATATAAAATAAGTTAATGACTAAAACTACGTGATACCTTTAAAATTTAAGTTTATTTAGATGTGTTCCTCAGTTCTCAGATATTTTATTTTATATATTAAAATATTATTTTATTTTATTGCCTAATGATTGTAGCTCGAGTGTTATATATCCTTCTTCAATAAATGTTATTATGTTTTTTACTAAAATATAGAAAATTACATGATACAATTATTTTCTAAAATGCTTTTTTCTTTTTTTAGAACATTCTGAAAATCTCATTGTTAAAACCATCCCACCAAACTTGATTTAGTTAACAACAGATTTGTCAAACTTACAAGCACATCATAAAACCGCATTTATACATGACATATTGTATACCTTAAGAAGCCAGAGAATACAGGGTATTAAAAATTCGATGCATTAGAATTGATATTTCAGTAATTATAAGAGATAAAGAGTTGGTTAATTTAGGACAAAGTTGCGCTTTTTTATGTTTAACAATATTCCGTTTTAATACATTAAAAATTTGCAGCCGACGACAGATTAATGTTGCCACTTTTTCTTTTCTATAAAATAATGTCACTAAATTTAATATCCGACGTTTCGTCTTTGGGTCACCATAATCAACTTTGTTTTTTTTTAATGGGAACAAATTTGGTTTTGGGCTTAATAAACTTGTATTCCAATTCTAAATCCAACGATATATCACACTTGACATTTATGCGACGTTTCGAACCGAAAAACCATCATCATTTACTATTTACATTACAAATTTTCTCCCAAACGTTCGGGAAAATTTTCGTTTGCTGGAAAGTATGCACCCATTTTTTATGACAGGATACGATAATGTTGATAGAGGCGTTTGATTAAATTGCTTTATTTTATTAGAAGGAGAGGTGGTAATATGGAATCCATGTTTGTTTTTTTTCCAAAAAATAAAAAGAAAGGGTGGTTATGTTTTTTAAAGATAAATTCTTTATATGTTAGAAAATCATGTGCTCCACTCAAGTTAAATTATATGATAAATGGTTAAGTGCTATTTCCACTTTTTGAGAATAAGTCAAAACTGGCAGTTCGAGAAATTATGGTGGTAATATAGAACCCAAAGAACAATCAACACATATTTGAAAAGAAAATATTATTTGTTAGTGAAAACAGAAATATTTACATCCTTCTTCTTTACATTTTCTGACAAGCCCACAGTAGATGTTTTTCACACTGATCCCACACTTCTCCCGGTTGTTCTTTAGAGTACTTTAGGTCGCCAAATATACAAGAGCCATCGTGATCCTAACTTGGTTCCGAAAAATGGATCAATTCCAGCTGAAGTACCGGACGAAATACTTTTATTGTTAGTTAAATGAGTCAGATGAAGATCTTAATTTTTGAATGAAACCCGGTTTTTATTACCATCCTCTTAGGGGTTCCATATTAGCAAAACACAAGCCATAGAAAAAAAAATTTTAATGGTTAAAAAAATCTCTTTTTCATGGTAAATTACCATCTTTAAAAAGTTGCACACAAAATAAATTTAAAAACCTTACCCACAATTTTAAGACTCCAGTGTAGAATATTAACGCGACAATTTCTGTATGACTTACACTTCAAATGAAGATTGTAAGTGAGCTACTAAATCAGAGATTTCGGTAGCAGTTTAGGAATAAACTGGGGGTTCCATATTACCACCTTTTCCTGTACGTGTAAGTAAATATATGTAAATTATATTAGGTCTTGTAGCTTGTTAGTTAACTTATAAATAAATAAATTTAAAAAGCCCCAAACCCATTATTCCTCCCATTAAAAAAAAACAAAACAAAGTTGCTGATGGTGGCTTAAAGATGAAACGTCGGATCTTAAATTTAATAATTATTTTATAGAACACAAAGTAGCAGTATTAAGATGTTGTTTATTTAAAAATTTATTCTGAAATAAACCAAAAAAAAATGTTTCGCATAATTTCGTTTTTCCGGATAATTCCGAAACGGCTAAAAATTTTTAAAGTGTTAAAAACGGAATATTATTAAGCATAAAAACGCGCAACTTTGCTCCGATTTTTGCCAACTCTCTATCTCCTATAATAACCAAAATAGCAATGCTAATGCATCGAATTTGTAACACCTTGTAAAATTAAATACAAGAACTCCTAGTATTATTTAACTATCGTGTTTGTTTTAGATATAAAGACAATAAGACATGTTCATTTTGTTAAAATAAAAAGAAAATACAATTTTTTTTACATAAATAGCAAAACTCTTTAGTATCCATGGTCTATGTAGTCTGTATGTCTGTGTCTCGAATTCTACATAATCCGTTAAATTTACGCACAAATCTTCGCATTTGTAATTACATTGCACAGGGTATTAACGCAAAAGAATATCGCTTTCAAATTTCCCTTTGGAGATTTACAGACTTGAAATACTTGAATTTCATGATATTTTTTGTATGCAAATACAATCGCGTCTGTTAATGTCTAAATAGTTCATTTTTTTGTAAATCGATCCAGAGCTCTTTGGACCAAACCTTTTTATAATGTCTGCTACGAATGACTTCTAATGTAATTAATATTTTTTCCATATTTCCTATTTTATTTTTTTTTATTTTATTAAACCTTTTTAATTTTATATATTTTGTTTTATTTTTAGCTATTTCCTTCACTTTTAGTCCTGCTATAAGCTATTCTCATTTTTTACTAAAATTTCTTTACAATTTTTAAATTTTATTTCTAGGTATAACTTCAGGGGGCCTCCATAAATTAGGTGAGGCATTTTAAAGGGGAAAATTACGTAAGGCATTTTGGGGGTAGGGGTTGACTTGAATCTGAGATTAATCTTACCGTGGGGGGACGAGGGGTCTGTGGAAATATCATGTAATTTTTATTTCACTAGAAACAGGAAAAAGTTAACGAGATTTGGGCAGCCCCTTCTCCAGGAAAAATGTATCCTGTGATACAGTGTCACTTTTTGGGTCAAGGGCCTTTTCTTTGCTCTTTAAAATTATTTTGACGATTAAATCTATTTCGTTTTGAGAAATGGTGCCTTTTTAGATTCCCATAAATAATGGGGAGGGGTGGGGAGGGCTGAAGCAAATCTCACCAGAGGGGAGGGGGATACAAAAATGGAAAAACCCCCACGTAATTTATGGACGCCCCTAAATAGTATAATTTTAAAATTGATTTTCCTATTTTATTAATCCAATGTGGTTATATATTTACATAAAAATATATATTTGTTTTTTCACAGAATAAGCAAAAACATTTATTAAATTAGGTTAAGTTATAATATTAAAAGAGAAACCATTATTTTTGTCGGTGACGGGAATAAAAAATTAACATTTTATATCTGTTGACAGGTATTAAAATGTTACTTTTATGGAATTACTTTTTTCCCGGATATACATACCCGAATGTAAAAGTAGATATTTATTTCTAGAATATTTTATTATACAAAACTTGGATTTTCTTTATATCAAAATTAAAAATGGACACAATGACTGATCATTGTAACGACAGAACCACCACCTGTTCAGAAATGGTAAAATACTATTCGGAAATAATAAAATACTTTTCCCTCGTATATCGTTTAATTTTTAATAGCACTAATAAAAAAATAGTTTGAGCAGGGCCGTACGCAAGGGAAGTAATGGGGAAATTGCCCCCCAGAAGTCACAAAAAATCCCTTTGATGGTCTGTTCTCTGGAGCTGGACGGAGATTCTGCAGATAGAAATACCTTGTGCGTCTTTGGCTCCTTTTCCCCTAAAATCATATTCTGTGCACGGCTCTGTTGTAAGAGGTCTTATGTATCAGAGGATAATTAAGAAAAAGACCATGTCTCATGTCTTATTTTTTTTCAAAATATTAAAAAAAATTATTTAGGTAGGATTTTAGGTATTTACTTGATTTTAACGTACGTATTCGTTGTGCCATGAAAGTTGGTAGCATTATCAGCTGAGAACAGAGTCGTGCCTTGTCGAAGCTTTGTTTGGTAAAAACTGTGGAAATTTGCCATTTTCATTTTGGTTGTATATTTTGCAAGGATTTCCATCCAGTTGTTAATGTTTTTGGTTAGTTTAGAGACTTCACATATTATTTTTTTTCACCCTTTCGGGATCATCCCACCCAGGTCCGACGACCGCCCCCTAGGTGGTGCACTGCAGCCTGAAGGCTTATTGTACCTTGACCCCTACTCCTTCTCATTCACACACCATTCATTCCATAACTTGGATGGTTGTTGCTCGGTCCGCATCCCCGAGCAGAAACACCGTGTGCCGTTGCTCAAAACACCGCTGTCGCCGGACACCCATCCAAATTATGGGCGCGCATTCCACTGCTTAACTCCGGAGATCGACGCTTGCCGATACAACCGAAGCAGCCACAAGCGCGCCTTCACATATTATTGGTTCGGACTCGTTTTATTTTAGAGATTTTGATAGTGTTTAGTCGAATAGTTTTCAGACATTCGTGTTTTTATGTACATATGATACTGATGAGTGTCCGCTAATTAATGGTACACAGAAAAACTATAGATTTCTTATGCGAAAATACCCATTTAGAATGTAAACAAACATACCTATATCCAAAAGTTAATGATAAGGAAAATACGGGGTGTTAAAGAGATATAAATATTTTTTATTCATGCATTTCGATAATTTCTGATATGTTTTAAACATTTTAATAAAACTCGGTATCCAGAGGAGTTTTTAGATATCAGCTATTTATATCTGTGCAGTTGTAATTATAGCTAATACGATGTTATTGAAGGTACATACTTTCTGGTGCACTGAACAACTAAAACGTGAATACCTTAAAAACGGTTGTCAAGACCGATTCTTACTAAGTATACCTTTTTTGTGCAGAAAGCATAGAGAAGCTTACTAGTTTACATACATACAGAGTAGTAACAAAAAATTGGGTAGTTTTAGAGAATTTTAAATAGTGTACCCATCGCCCTCTAGTCTACACACAAAAATTAATATTCGATCTGAAAAGCTAATGTTTAAAAACCCCGAGATACCGTTTTATTAAGATATTTAAAAAGGGGGAATAATTATCGAAATAAATTTACTTTTTCTTTTTACTATGACATCCCCCCCGTATCTTGATTATTATAAACTTTTGGATATTAGGTATGTTTGGTTAAATCTTAATATTTTGGCATAAGGAATCTGTGGTTTTTCTGTGTACCATTCATTAGCAAACACCTTGTATTACAAAGTTTTTAAAATGGTTTTTGACTTACGGAACCATGGAAAATGTTTTGCTCTGCCAGGTACCTCATTGTCCTGTCGTCGCCTTTGATAATTTTTAATTTTCAATATTTAACCACATTTATGTTTTTGTTTTAGATTAAGCCTATTAAAATAATCCAATAAATTTTGTTTACAACATACAGTTCTTCTTCCTAAAATCAAACATGGCCGAAAATGGCCCGAATTGACGTCACAGCCGCGCTTACCTTATCTCATCAATCGACTTTGCAAAAAACATTCACCTATACAATTTTGTTATATTTAAAAAAATAAAAGTAGGTACTTTATTCTTGGGCATTTTTATATTTTTCTCTATAACTCGCCCTGTATAATACCAATCGGAGTAAAATTTTGCATTTCTTAGTTTCGGACCATGCGACCAGTTTATCCAAAGGACCGTCTTAAAATTCAAAAATTGTTTGTCTATTTTTCCTCTTGTAGTACCTATCCTGGGGCACACTGTATATGCATGGATTTACTTACTTAATTAACAATTTCGAATATCAAAACTTCATCCAAAAGTCTGCAATAAGTTTGTTTTAATTAGCTTAATTTTTACGCCTTCTTTTTTAATCCACCACATATCATAAAACGCTTCCCCGTATCTTAATTTTGTACTTTTTAAATATAAATAACATTTTTTGAGAAGCTGTTATGTGAAAAAATGAATACACATTTTTATATCAGATTGACACTCCTGGACAAAAATCCATTTAATCTTAAATAACTTTTTGTTTTTTTTTACCAGTTTCAATTATCCTTTGGTCCAGTTGTGGCTCCTTTATTTAGAATTAATATTTCACAGGAGAATTTTAAAAATGTTGTAGCATTAGATGTTATACAGGGAAGAAACAAGTGTTGCATTTGGACCAAACCATTTTTTACCGGTGTATTGAATTTTAAAGCTCCATATTTTTCTAACATTTCTTTCTTTTTTACTTATATCAGTCTCTCTTTTCTAAAAGAAAATACAAATTTTAAAAGAAAACAATGCAATTACCTAATTATAATGACCGTAGTAGGACGTAATATACGCTATATTGCGAACATATTTAAGATTTCGATGGTCCTATTTTTCCAAAACTAAAAATATTAAATGCAGTATTTTTTAAAGGTCTTTAAAAGATATTTTTACTGGTAATATAAAATACACATGAGCGCCGCGCCGGCAGAATGACTTCCAGGGTGTGCTAAAAATTTAAAAAATTAGGGATCAAGAAAAGAAAATTTGAGGAGCAAAAAAAGTCATCACCTAAAGAAAACCGCCTTTCTTTAATCTGCTTCCATATATAGAGCCCAGAAAATTTTGAGAAGCAAAAAAAAGGTCTTTACATAATAAAAACACCTTTTTTTCCTCTATTATTCTAACAAGACCCAAACAAATTTGGAGAAGTAAAATCTGCTCTTCACAATACTACCTTTTTCATACATTTCCTTTTCTATTACTATTCTTCCGCGTCTCGCAGATCCAAAAGCCAGAGGGGTGCAAAATGCTTTAAACAGCCAAGGAAAGTTTATTTTTTCGTAATACGTTTTCATACATTTTATGGCACTATCCTAAAGGTCCCCTCCTCCTTAAAATACAATATACCGGCATACAAGGTGTTCGAAAATTTGGGTCAAAATGCATCATTCAGGCTCTTCCCTGTATAACACCCGATCCCATAAAACTTTTTGCAATCCCCATATTAAATAATATGTTTAATAGAAGCAGCTACAACTGGACCAAAAAATAATTAGAATCGGTCAAAAAACTAAAAGGTTATTTAAGATTAAATTTGAACAAAATTTTGTTTTATCCGGATTTTTTTGTCCAGGAGTGTATTTTAACAAGCAATCATTTTTTAATAAAATTAGCAATAAGGAAAAACTATACACAAAACTAAATTATTTTCTATCGTAGTTAAACATGTTTTGATGTATTGTACTTACCATTAATATAGAGAAATCGAGGTAATTATATGCATATAGTTATTTACGTATTGTAATACTATTATGTGGCATAAATCAGATTAAAAATAATGCACTAATAATAATTAATGCATTACAACTATTGGATTTTACGAGTAATTAATTTATTTAATGAAATATACGGTGTATCTAGGTAAGTTGGCGTATATGGGAAACTGTTTAATTATTAATTTCTGGAAAAAAGTTATTTTTATAAAAGTTCTGCATGGTCCAAAACCGAAAATGCAACCTTTATATATCAATTTGTATTAATCATCTACGAGGTTTGGCCAAAAATGTAATTTTTGCTCAAGAGTAAATTACCCGTATTTTTTCTAACATCGAAAATTGTTATTAAGATGTTTAGAATCAAAAATTAAATACAGGTTCAGTTAAATAATATAACATATAGGCAATGTGAGGAAAAAAGACAATTTAACTAAATTTCGGCATGTAAACATGCGTGACTAATAGTGCTTGTTTTGTTATTCTATTGCTTGCCGATGAACCAAACAGCGTTGCTCATATTGTATAAATATGCAATTTTTTATGCAATAATGAAAAAAATTAGTTTTGAACGTTAGTGTAATATATTTTATGATTATAAACTTTATTTGTCAATTTTAAATAACCTTTTTAAATGTATTTTTGTCCAACAAGAACAATGCACTAATGTACAAACTTAAGTTTTCTCGATTAATGCAGAAAAAACAAATTAAAAAAATAATAAAATTTCACATTTTAATGTAATTTTAAATTTTAAACATCTTTTCTTTATAATAATTTTTGATATTAGCAAAAAGACAGGTAGGTTCTTTACAAATTTTTTGACCAAACCTCGTAGACGACTGATACAATTTATTATCTGATGTTTGCATTTTAAGTTTGGGACCATGCAAAACTTTTTATAAAGAATATCTTTTTTTCGTAAAATTATTATTAAAACATTTTCCCAAATTACGCCAACTTATGTAGACACTGCAATGTATATTAAAATGGTTAGATAAAAAAATATTACATACAGGGTGTTCGAAAAATGCACGGCCAAATTTCAGGAGGGTCCGAAAATGCATAGTTTCTAAGATACAGGGTGTCCAACATTTAGGTTCAACATTCACCTTCTTTAATCTTTAGTTGACCTTCACTTTTTAATGTCATTAGATAGTCCTTAAAAAGTTAATATAGGAAAGTAAAATTAATTTTGCTCTATCTTTACTGTTTTTGCTCAGTAAATCGTCAAAATTCAAAAATTCCGTCCCAAGAAACATGCAATAAAGTGGTTTTTATTTTTTTCTCGAAAACGAAGCAAGATACAAAAAAATTTCAAGAGATAAAAAAGTTGTATTTTCAGTTGCTTATTCTAAAAAATTTCAAGAAAATCGGTTTCATGGTATTCAAGATAATTACAAAAGAAATATTTTTTAAAAAAGTTTAACACCCTGTATCTTGGAAACTGCATTTTCGGACCCATGTTTATGGGAACTTTTTTCATATTTTTCAATGAGGAATCACCTCCTAAAATTTGGCCGTGTATTTTTCGAACACCCTATATATCTAATCTATTTTAATTATAGTACTTAAATGCCTTCTCTATACCTTGGGCACTTTAAATTGAGAAAAACATCTGAACAAAAATGTATTACATTGGTTTAAAGTCAGTAACCCTAGTTACTAGGTATTTTTTCCATATAAAAGGACCATATTGCAGTGTTATGTAACATGATTAAATCTAAAAAAAAATCATAAAAAATATTGATAAAATAATTATTACTTAAGATAATTAGGAGATGTTAAAACATGCATAAATACAGGGATAAAAAACAGATTATCTTTTATAAAAAAATTTATATATATTTTTTAAAACCCTACACTTAGACGGGCACTAACTAGTTGATAAAAAAACCGTATAACTATTTAACCTGTCGGTAGATTATTTGTGTAAGGCGGTTGCTAAAAACATATTTTATGGAGGAAAACTATTTTAAATAAAAAGGTTTTCTTCTAATTTTCCTTACTTGGAAAAAAATTAGGAACAAGGTTTTTGTATTTTAAAAAATATGGTAATTTTTAAGACTTGGTGTTAAACCGAAATTTTCTGGTTTGTAAGTTAAAATAAATTAAGAGAGCTCGGGTTTCACATATTTTTAACACGTGACGTTTGGTAAGTTACAGTGACCTACTCACGCAGGAGTACAACTTAAAAATAGTCCTAAAACCACGCAAAGCTAATTTCCACGTTTCGAATGATGGTGGTTTACACTTTGTTAAACTGTTTTAAGTTACTTAACACTATTTTTAATTAATTAAATTTGGAATATTTAAAATCTTTAGGTACACTCTACCCCACCGCAGAGTTACGAAGTTTTTATTACTTTAAACGGACTAAAGTTTTTTATAAATTTACATACCGAAAAGTTTGTACTATAAAAAAAACTAGTGACATTACTTTTAAAAATTAAATTTGATAGTGCCTGGGTCAGTAATGAAATGGCTTTAAGATGATAAGAACCCCTTTAATAATAAGAACCTTTTTAAAACCTTTTTAGGGGGTTTCTTTTGACGAGTCTGCCATGAATATTTATACCGCCATATATTAAAACGGCGCTTTAACCCAGCCTGTCAGTATCAAATGTTTTGGGTGTCGGACTGAGCGAACGGCTCACTATTTTTTTGTCGGACAAATTTACCACAATGGTGCATGTGTGCAAAAAATTGGATGGGTTATAGGTTATAGCATAAAGTAACATACCTACGGATAAGAGAAACCATGGCATGCTAAAATTTTCGTACCGCTTTTGCGGCAGGCTTGTCATTTTTCCAGTTTACACTTTAAATGCGTCGGTCGAAGCCTCGCCTCGTGTAACATCAGCGGTGGGGAGACACGTAAGCTTACTGAAATGACTAACTGGCGGTATTTTAACGAGAAACGAATAAAATTATATTGGGAGTTTTCGCATGACCTGTCCTTAAATCGGCTATTCCATGATAACTCTTATAATTTTCTTACTCTATGGTTATAGTCACAAAACCCGCCTAGTCCAAAACCCGAAACGTGTTTGAGACTTATGGTTTCATGACTGCAATCCTTACCATTTTTGGCACAATGTTTAAAAGTTGCATATTAAACATTGTGGTAAACTTGTCCAACAAAAAAATGGAAGCGTTTGCCCAGTCTGACACCCGAAACATTTGAAATTGACAGGTATGAATATTCGTGGTACACCCGTCAAAAGGAACCCGTCTAAAAAGGTTTTAAAAGGGTTATTATCATGAAATCCATTTTATTACTGGCCCTGGCACTATCACTTTACCAAGTAAGCCATAGTCAAAACCAATTCACTTTCTAAAAAAATACAAACATGCGAATTCTTTGTTGTTTTCGTTCTCTATTTATTCTTTTAATAATTTCCTGTTTATAAAAATTATTTTAATGTAAATGAGCATACACACGGTCAATCAGGTCTTCGATCCTACCTGAACTGAAGGGAAGTCCGCGAGTAAGTGCGAACGTGTGTATACTGAACTCTTCCAATGCAAATTCACAGCCTCAGTCTTACTCGCAGACTTGCCTTCGTACCTACCTTCACGTAGGTACTAAGAAATTCCTCACCCTGCGTATGCCTATTAATGTAGTATCGGTGAAAGGTAATCAAAACTAAATACCTTTTAACCTGATGCCCAGATATACAATTTTAAAATATATTGTAATTAGATATAAGCCCATGTAATCAACTATAATTAAATAACCAACCTTACAACGTAAAGAAACAGTTAATTTTGTTTTAGAATATAGTAGGGGAGCCCACGATGCTAAATGGGAATTTACTTAAGCGTCATAGCTATTGGGTTGCAAGGCTTGGATGATAAGAAGAAAAAATGTTATATAATGTATACCTTTTCATCGGTAGGGGAAGCGGCTATAGATTTTTAAATATGTCAAAAAATACTGTTATTATTTCGGCTCGTGGAAATCGTTCGTATCGTATCGGATATATTATTTTTTCTACTTGCGTGCGCAAAGTTGATCTTTGCGCACGCAATCTGACATTTAAAAAATGTATCTGGTTATTGGAACAACAAATAAAAGTCAAAACTGACAAATTCTATCTGACGTTGAGAAATATTAGAATAAAAATAATGTATGTTTTCACTTTTCTAAGACACTCCTAGAAAAAAATTGTTCCTAACACTTGCGCAAAGTGTCTTTCCCGCACTTAAAGCTTATCCGAACTCCGCTTCGCGTCGTTCAACTGCTTTTGCGTGCGGGAAAGTATCACTTTGCGCACTTGTTAGGAAAATAACTATTTCGTTATGCTTAAATTATTTTTTACAAAATAAAAAAGTAGCCACGCTCGAGTGTCAAAATAAAGTTTTTTTTTACAACTTTGTAGCCCTCCGCTTTCTTTACGTCACTCTCAAATTGTCAGATTAGTAGAATATACACTGTTTAGCATGTAAGTAATTAACTCACCCTAGCTTAATCTGACGCGCTCGATAATTTCTGATGATATATTTTCGTTTAAAGGAGCTAATATTTGGTGGTGGAGGTAGTTAACCGGGTACAAGGCAAATTATTCTGCCGCGCTGTAGTAAATTCCGAAATTCCCATCTGGGGCTTCCCTACCACTAGAACCTAGAATATATTTATTTTTATGTTTGTTGACTATACATAAAGTATGATAGACTTTATTATTTTGTATACTATACAGCACAAACCTAAAGTGCTTTGTTATGACCTTGTTAGAACTATTAGAAATTGTATTGTTATCGCCAACTTTCATTAATATGTGTTCATTTACGTATAATAAATATGTTTTTACCAAAACCCTGGACTCTTATTCTTGTTTTGTGTAAATATTTGATACATCGAAACAGAAGACCAAGCAATTAACTTACTTTTGCTCAGAATTAGATCAGAGCTTACCTCTGGGTGTCGTAACAGATGTAGCGAGTGTAAAATGAAAGGCTGATGCAAGTAGGGGATTAGTGCAGAATTCTGCAACAGTAACTGCAAAGGCTTATTTAGATTTAAGTTGGTCTTCTTGCCAGGTGGGAGTATGAGATCCGTACGTGATATAAATAACACAGACCCACAAAAAAAAATTGGTGGTCTGAAAGACTGGACCATGCGATATCTTTATGTTCTTAGGGTCGCTGAATCAGAATCTGGAGAAGGTTTGATCCCATCAGGACATGGTCATGGTCATTTCAAGGTTAAATCATCAAAATTCATCGAACATAGACTACAATCGTAGTTTCTTTATGCTTTTGGAGTCGCTGAATCCGAGCCCGCCGGAGCCAGTTTGTATTCATCAGGTGATATTCAAGGACATTTCAAGGTCAAATCATCAAAATTCATCGAAAATAGACCACAATCGTGATATCTTTATGTTTTTGGGGTCACTAAATCCTAAATCGGAGAGGGTGGGTCAATTTCACTACAGATCAGATTCAGCGACCCATAAACCTGAAGATATATATCATAATTTTGGTCCATTTAAGATAACTTCTGATGATTTGACCCTAATGAAACAATACAGTATATTAAAAATGGTATAAAGTATATTTGCTCCAAATTTCAGCTTAATCGAACCATTTTTGTAAAAGATAAAAATGAAAAACAGAATAAAGTTTTATCAAATTTTTTGAGGTTAGAGTAAAAATGGTTATTAAGTTGTAGATTATTTTATTTTCAACAACTTTTGTACTTTTTTAATAGAATTTATTGTTTAGTTTGTAACTGCAAAAAGCATTTTTACCCTTAAAAACCACCTAATTTTTTACCAAAAGTTTGCAAATAATTTGCTGTCAGGTATTCCGCCTGGACTATAATTACAATTATGGTTTAAAAATAGTATCCGCCAAATGTTATCCATCACTTTGTTGACAATAGCGAATTCGATCAGTACAAGTTAGTATGACGTTTTTACACATTTGAGCCGGTATCTCACGAATAACATTTCTGATGTTGGTTTTCAAATCCTCTATAGTTCTTGGATTGTTAGCATAAACCTTCGATTTTACGTTGCCCCATAGGAAGAAGTCGCACGGCCATACCGCCAACGCGTTATAGCAAAGAGCAGTTTGAAAATGTGATTTGACGCGGTGTGATTTTTTCAGGGGCGGGGGCATTGGAGCCATGCCCCTTCCCCTCCTTTCATACCGCATCGTTTGTAATTATATTAGAAATTTTACTAATTGCAAACCTAGTTGCAAATATGGGCATTTAATGTTAATATACCCCCTCCCTTAGAAAGTTAGTATATATGACCGCCCCTGATTTCTTCCTATGGCGCTATGTGAATTTAAAGGTTTATGCTAACAATTCAAGAACCATAGAGGATTTGAAAACCAACATCAGTAATGTTATTCGTGAGATACCGGCCCAAGTGTGTGAAAACGTCATGCTAAATTGGACTAATCGAATTCGTTATCGGCCGATATTATTTTTAAATCATAATTGTAATTAATTTTGCTTCCAAATAAAATGAAAATATGTTGGCCCTGTAGCAATGTTCCCTTGCTTCACAACGGTCAAAATACCTCGAATCCCCAGCCGGGAAGTCATACCTTTAGGTAGTAGTTATTTAGAAGCAACGTCCGTAATGGCACTATCGCGTTATCTAAAAGGTGCTGTGAAATGCAAAACTGCACGTTTCAATACTTGGACAACGCTGACGGAACAGGGGAAAAGATGGGTCTAATAACCCGACACCTACGGTACTGATATAAATTTATATCGTTTGTTACTGGGATAATAGCAAAAATACAGGTGCTTTACTCTTGTGCAAAAAGCTCATTTTTGGCCAAACCTAGTAATGACTAGTACAATTTGATATCTGATGGTTGCTTTTAAGGTTTTGGACCTTGCATAGTGAAATTAAAAGGTCTTTAAAATAAAAATCGTAGTAAAAACCTGCCTATAGGCCTATAATATTATTAATTCTAAAATTACAAAGATTTTATTTTTAATGTAAAAATATAATTTTAAATCACCTTGTATATTATAAGGCAAATTTTATTGACGTTTTTATTCTAAAAAACTATTTAATTTACAGCACTGTAAAAATATAATATATCATTTAAAAAATATATTTTTCTGACTTCATTTATTTTCCAAAAAATATTTTTAAAAATGCGTAGAACCGTTCTACACAACGGTAGAACTTAGTTAGCTCCTCTCTGTTTTTATACAAAAAAATATTTAGTTTTTCTGTGCAATAGAAAATATAATATATTTGCAATTTATTCGCGACACTATCAATTGGACTTTTGTAACCATTTAAATAACACAACAGTTAATACGCTGAATTCGATTACCCCAGGAAAAATAATTTAAAAGGTAAATCATATATTGATATTTTTTGTAAATTTAATAAAACACTATCGATAAATTCCAAATTTGCAAAAAATATCCGTTTTTCTAACAACCACAACTAGTTTAATTTGTTTTAGTACTGATTTTTTTCTGTGCAAAACAATGAAGATATTTTTGCGGTATTTGCAATTTGACAATAAAATTTAATCTTTAAGAAAAGAACGCTGCTAACGAGCCACATTCGTTAGGTGCCAAGCGAAAACCGCATCTACATCCAAAAAAAAGGCAAAAGATCAAATTTGTTCTAAACTAAATGAGAATTTTAAAAAATATTCTTTTTTAGAAAAGTGAAGTGGCGTACCATTTTTTTCTCTAAAAATATATTCCTTAAACCCCTTATGGTTTTTTTTTCTTGTAGGTATACTAAAAATGGATTCTGATGGATAGGAGACGTCTCCCAAAATTTTTAAAAATATTTAAATGGGTATTATAAAAACTATTTATTTTAAATTTTTAACACCCCTAGTTTAAAGAATAATACGTAAAAGGTTTAAATAAAGTTTTTTCTTATTTTACATTGTAGATTCCCCACTGAAAGTTTGTCGGTGGAGTTACTGGACACCCTGTATAACTTACCTTATTTTTGATTGCAGGTTTACACTTCTTAGTAAATAAAAAATAAAACATGCCACATACTATTTATTTTTTATTTTATTTTTCTCCCAGGGAGCCGTATACATGTCCGGTGGCACTGCAGCCTGAAGTCTTTTTATACTAAACTCCCGTTTCATTGTACCCATTCCGGTACCCTAGTTCCTTGAAGAAGGCGGTATATAGGTCTGTTGGGTGCCTACCATATGTATCCTGGAGCACTCTAATATCCCCGAAGATTGCCTTTCTTTGTGATCCAATGCATCACACTCTGACAGTATGTGGGTTACTGTTTCGGTCTCCGCATGATGAGATCTCCGTTGTATAATCCCATTTTATTCAAATGTTTTCTCACTGGAGCATGTCCGGTGAGGAAACCTGTGATCGTTCTTAGCTTATTCCTACCCATTCTGAGTAGTTCTTTAGCTCTTTTTGAGCATGGTCCTCTGATAAATATTTTCCCATGCATGTGTTGTGGAAGCCTTTCCCAGTGCAGTCTTTTGCTGCTCCTTTACCCAGTTTTGTACCGCACTCCGGAATTTAATATTTGGAACAACTTATTTTTTTAAGTAAAAACACGTTTGCGCTAGGTATCTAGTATAACGCTCTTAAGTGTTATAGGTTTTCAGAAATTCCAGAATATACTACAAATTTCTCATTTAGTCCTAAATTGTGTTACTGTTAAGCCTACTATGCCCCGGTCAGGCGTACTATGCACGGTCAGGGCAACTGGGCAGTTTTATCTGCTCTAGGTTTTTTTCTACGTTGGTCGATAATAATTTGACCGCCCACGTGCGGGCATTTTTGCCCCCGCTAGGATCGGCCCTGCATGCAACATTGGAAGCAAATCGGGCATTTCCTGCTGTTGGTCATATAATTTGTAAAGTCAGGGGCCATTTAGCAGTTGAAACAATATAATTTATTAAAATAATGTTTAGTTTTCTACTTTTGTCCAATGTTTACTTTTCTCAATTTTTAATAAGTAAATTATTATATATTTTTATTATTAAACTTAAACTTGCTTCCTTAAGTGCCGTCACAAATTATAAATTATTTGCATCAGCAAATACATGGATCCAGAGTAGGGTAGTATTCCAATACTCGGTATTTTGAATCGTATTCAGAATACATTGAGCATTGGAATAGTATCCGAATACATTTGTGTATTTGGTATTAGGCAGAATACTTTTTGGGTCATTATTCGGGATTTTGTATTCGGAATACCGTTTTTAAATGATAGTATTCGAAAGTCGAATACAATTGTTGAGTATTCGAATACCAAAAGGGTGAATATAAGTATCCCATGACTAAAAATGTAAAAAATATTAGGCAAGGCTTTTTTAATTTATTTTCCTTTTGCTCTTTAAAATTTTGAGGACTAAGAACAAGGATGTAATTTATTGAAGGGAAAGACCTTTTTTTTCCTCTTCAGTATTCATGAATACCCAATCTTGGTATTCATGAATACTGAATATTTGAATACTTTTTTTCTAGATATTCGAATACCGATTTTCAGTATTTGACAAAACTCTGTCTTGATCCTGCGGGATTTAAAATGTCCAGTCCCGCAAATACCGGAAATGATAATTTCCTGCTGGATTGCATTTCCTACAAATGTAGTATCCTATCGAAATAAAATAAAATAAAGCTGTAGACAATTTAAAAGCCCTTGAGAAACACCCGGTATTATAAATACTATCTCTGTACTATACACTCATTCATCTTTGGTTAATGTCACGTGACCAGACATTTTATGCACGATGATTAAAAGTCTATTCATACACATCAGTCACGTCTTAGTCCTGATCCGTCAAGTTCTATCAGTCTCAGTAAAAAAAATCTTATATTGTTTTAACACTGACGCGTTTACACATGTAAGACATAGTCACGTCTTGGACCGTCAGTCGTGTTTATGTGTCTATTCCGTCACGGTGTAAATTTGTTGACAACGATATTTTTCAGTTTTGACTGAGCATCCAACAGGAGGGGTTGTATAAAATTTTCATAAAAAGCATAGATGACGTGAATCTTATTGAATTAGTACGACATGGATTTTTCGTTAAAGATTTTGATAACATTACTAGTTTTTCTGAAAAATGTGTAATAAGTGAAAAAATATTTATTATTGTTGTAAAAACTAGTAATTAGCGCACATATATTACTAATGTTTTTGAAAAATTATTAATATTTTTAGCTAATTACCAATTTTTTCAAAAAATTACTAATATTTTCTCACTAATTACCAAGTTTTTTCAAAAAATGTTGATATTTTGTCACTAATTACAAGTTTCAAAGAAAATTTTAATAATAATTATTACTATTTTTTTTTGATAATATTTTTTTACTAATTACTAATTTCCAAAAAAAGTATATATATTTTGTGGCTAGTACTAATTTTTTAAAATATTTGTTAATCAAAATTGATCATTTTTGTACCCATCACTGGTAAAACACTATTCCGTACTATATAATTTATCACATCCAAAGTACATGAATATTGTTGCAAAAAAACGACATTTGGACTAATATTGGAAAAAATAGAGTAGAAAGTCCATAATACATAATTAAACACATTAAAGAGCTATAGGAACTATAGCTAGTTCTTCGTTCATAAAACAGATCATCTTCCAAAATATTGCAAAAACGTACTGCTAGCACGACTGACGGATATGTGTGAATAGACGTCAATAATAGGCATCTGGCATTCTGACTCCAGACAAAGACGGAACTGGCACGGCACTGAGACGTGACTACTGTGTATGTTCAGATCTTCATTGTGGTGGAACATATAAATGTAAAAAATTAATATTTTCAAAAACCTTTATCTGCCTCTATTTAGTTAAGCAAAGCAAAAAAAAGAAACTTTGGGGTATTTTAGATTTATAAGTTTTTTAATAAAATCGTCCATGAAAATAATAAATATAATCACAATAAATAAGTAGTTTGTAAAAAATGCATATGTTGCATAGATTCTATACAGTGTATATTTATGTAAGTCGATACATTTAATAATTTTGCTCTAAATCTATACTTGATATCTTATATACAAATATATGTACAAAAAGGACAACCTACCATTTAAAAAACAATAATATTTACAGTATATTTCCTAAATAAAATTAATTATAGAATATCAAATATTCCCGTCATCTACAATAAAATAAGTTATTTGGGTTATTAATTTATCCCTTTGCAGGAATTTCGATCAACTCCTTGCATCCTATGAGTGAAACGCTTAATGAAAAGTTTGAAGGAACCTAAAAATAAACAAAACGGTAGTATGCATTATAAAAAAAAACAAGATTAGTTTTCCTATTTAAATTAATATCTAGATTAGTAAGGCTTTAATCCAAGATAGCTAGGCCATATTTGTAGATTTTTGATTAAAAAAAAAATAATAAGTAGCTATCTAAACTCTGTTCAAGGTAAATATACAAAACCGTGATCAACGCGTGATATCGCGTTTTATATACAGCTATTGGTTGAAAGGCAATACTTTAGGTTTACAATTATGTTCTATTGCGTTTTAACAAATAGCGCTACAGAAAACGCAATATTACGCGTTGGTCACGGTTTAAAATTTTGCATATGTAACTTGGACAGAGTAGTAAACTTTATTTCTTTTACAGGAGTATCAAAAAGTTTCAAAAAGTAAAAATTCTAAAATTACAACAAATAATAATTTTATTAGCTCTAAATCAATATGTAGCTTTTAATAAATCACAATTTTAAGAGTATCTCAGTTTTTACTCAGTTTTTGTTATTTATGTTCCAAAAGTTTTTATTTAAAATATATTATATTAGAAATATGTATATAAATATTAGGTATTTCGATTAGAAAACTTAAATTTATAGATATAAGTCGCGAAGTAAAAATTGTGTTAAATCAAAAACTGCGTTTTGATTTGGAGCTCCTCGAATATTATGACTAAGGCATATTCAACTTTAAAATTAAGAATTTTTAGCTAAATTATGAAGTTTAATATAATGTTCTAATATTATTTGATCGGTTACAAACTTGATTATAAATACATTTCCTTAACGATATTTTGCTTAAAAATAAAAAATAATAGCTAGTTTACTTTTGGAGAAAAATCATGTTCTTCAAGTTTTTGCGAAACCCGTTTTTTGATTAAGAATTACTTTTTTTCAAAAAATATATTTTTTTGTCCATTTGTCCTCTTGTAAACCTTAAACGAGGACTGTCTGGATATAGCATAAAAAATTAGCAATTTAAATTATAAAAGAAAAAAACTATTAATAAATACCTAAAATGCCAAATCAAAAAGTTTATATTCTATAAATTCGAACGTTTATTTTTATTATTATAGCATTTAATACATACTGTTAAAAAACACATAAATAAACGAAAGGACGAAAATAATTTTAATAAAAACTTATTCAAAAACTGAAACGGTTTCCAAACCAACACATAGGGTATCCCATTTAGAAAATACTGGCATAAACACATTGTATCTATAGCCACGGTAGCTTCAAAAAGTTTGGATTGTTCTTTCGAGGCTCCAATTTTTATACTTTGTATGTGTCCCAACCGACCCCCTTTGGAATATTGTTCTCATATCTGGGGCATAGCCTCCCCACAACCCTAAGCATTCTTGATTTAATTCAAAAAAGCGCTGTTCGCCCCATTAATGATCCTTCACTTACAGAAAGGCTTCCTTCTGTCGCCCATCGTCGGGTTGTGGAAGATTTAATGCTTTTTTATAGGTACTGCGATAGCTTCTGCTTTGAAGAATTGTCTAGTATAATTCCTCCACTCACTGTTCCCAACAGAGAAACTCATAGTACCGCACGTATGCATCCCTATACGGTCCAACTGAACAGGCCCCGAATTTTCCTCTTTGTTAATTTTATCCCTAGAGTGGAACCTGCAGCCGGAGGTCTTTCCTTCCCTCCCCCAAATCTTCAAGTATTTGAGTCCCGTCTCAACAAACTTCCTCTTACCTCGCTTAAGACACCCACGGTACACTAGTATTTAGGCTTTAAGCCTTCATAGATTGTCCAATGATATAAAAAAATATATTGATTCTATGTCTCCTTTAAAATAGGAGGCAGTTTTTAATAAAACACAATTTTTACTGTGTGTTATAAAATGCTACTAATAAATTCTGAAGTGTTTTAATAGAAATAGGTAATATTTATGTATTAATAAAATAACATTATCCAACACTTACATATAATATCTACATAATTGATCAGATTTTGAGGATATAAAGTGTACTATAAGTCACTAGTGAGCTAAAGTACCCTTTAGCTCACTAGTGAATTATAGACTTTAGCTCACCGTAGTTACCAACAAAATGCATTACAACCAAACAAGCTTGCTTTCCAAAAAATACAAAATTTTGTTGCTGGTGTTGACAATGACAAGTAACAAATAATGGATGACGTTTTCAAATTATTTTCGATATTAAAAACGATTTATACGAAAGTGTTGGATAAAATTTTGTATTAGACACGTGAGTTATTACATATAAGTCACTTAAGAATATTACCTCTCTCGCCCTTCGGGCTTAAACTTTTCTCGCGTGACTTATATGTAATATAACTCACTTATCTAATAAATAACTATAATTTGAATAAAAAACTTTTTAACGCAAATAATAAAACGCGGTGTAGAAATTGTGAGATACTCTTAAAATTGTAATTTATCAAAAACTGCGTTTGGATTTGAGCTCTTCATATATGAATAAAAAGTGTTTTTGAGCGTCTTGGCACTAGACATCCATCTGGGGTGTCACGCGTGAGCCGAACGGACTGGGATATATGTATCAACTTTTACCAATTTGGTGCAACCAAACCATAGTGTGCTAGTTTTTGACTATTATAGACTGTAAGCCAGATGCAAAATTTTGTCAGTTATTTTCTTTCAGTCCATAACTCGTAAAATGCTTCTAGAGGGTTGTACATGAATTTTTGTGAGCAATCTAACATAATAATATATTAAAATTTTATTTTTGTCAAGATTTTTCAAATATCGTAAATATCTTAAAAACCTTACATTTTTGGAATAGGAATCGCTGATAAAATTTCCGTTATCTTCTACAATCCAAAACTAAACTAATATAGAAGGTGTTCCATTTAAAAAACACAAGTTTAATATGAATCTTTTCTTTGGAGCATCCTGTATAATTCCACCATCGGCGCCGCAGCTGACGCTCTCAACAACTCATGTACAACCCTCTTGAAGCATTTTACGAGTTGTGGATTGAGAGGAAATTGATTACGAAAATCTGTCGCTGGCTTACGGACCATTAAGATCTACATCCACCAATTTAGACTTTCAAATTTTTGCGAATTAAAGTAATTAAAAATTACGTCATTTACTTGACAGAATATTCCGCAAATAATGACAAAATATAACTTACGATTTCACCCTGTGCGCAACTTCTTAGATTTTACACTATGACTCCAAATCATCGTCTCTTTGGCTCGAAAAGTATGACGCTAGACCTGCAAATTCACCTCCCGATTCATCTTCGTATGCCTTACTGTTAGTACCATCAGTGGCTGCAACAACAGGTGCTTGTTCGTCACTGCCATATTGTTCCGGATATGAAGAACTTGCATCAGGAGGTATTCTGAAAAATCAACTAAAAGTTTAGCAATCCGAAAATTTAACTGTTACTTGTATTTGCGTCTAGCAACACCTTTTAATATACAGGGTGTTACAAATTCGAGGGGCACCATCAGAATCTCGAAAACGGTAAGAGATACAAAGTTGGTTAAATTGCGGCAAAGTTGCGCATTTTTATAAGTAACAATATTCCTTTTCAAAAATTTAAAAATCTGCCGCCATTCCGGGATTATCCGAAAAACCCGAAATTTTGCGATAGTTTTTATTTTTTCTTAATTTATCTTCTAATTAACTCATACCTGATACCTCTTCACGTATTTTAAAACAAACGACACATTATGTTGCAAAATTTCGTTTCTTTTCCGAATAATTTCGAAACGGCTGCAAAAATTTAAATTCTTAAAACGGTTATTTTGGGAATTGTAATGTGAGCAGGCCACCAAGATCGCGCGATCTCTTACCTTTGGGCTATTTTCTATGGGCCTATCTTAAATCTCAGGTCTACGAGAATAGGCCACGAACGATTTGTGACCTCAAGCAGAACATCACAGGCACCATTACTAATATACCGGGTGATGTGATTAAAAAGGTAATCAGAAATTGGGCTATAAAAACCCATTCAACTAAACCAATCCGGTATATTTTTTCTTTTTAATAATAAGGAAAAAAATATAAAACTGAATGGTAATGGCCGTTCCTTTTAAAATTAAGAGCTTAAACTTGGAGAGAGTTTTTTTGAGATGTCTGCCATCCAGTTTTTAGGGTACAAAAAATGTAGATTAATATACAAATATAATTTATTTACTAGCAGTTCTTAATTGAGCTCTAAATTCATGCAACCCTTTATAGTCCTAGATAAGCCTTTGTGCACTGTTTTAATATAGGCAGTGTGCAGTTACATTGAAATAGGAAAATAGCATAAAATTCCGCAACTTTGGGCAATTTAACCAACCCTGTATATCTTGCCGTCCCCGAGATAATAATGGTGCCCCACAAATCTGTAACACTCTGTACAGTGAAGTCGCCTGGGATGGAAATAATTCATTTAAAATTCCGTTTCTTTTTTTTGGGGGAAACGCTTTACCATGTCGGCTTTTTTTGTGGCTACGTTTTTTTCATCGTAAATTCATGTTTACAGGGTGGCCTAAAGTGCAACTTTAACAAATTTTTTAATGTATACACCAATTCTTAACTACATTTTAAATTTTATGTACCATGTCCTATACCTAGTCCAATAGTTATCAAGAAATTAACAGCCTTTTTTTTTTAATTTGTGAAGACGTCTAAGTTAGAACAAATTCATTTAAAGTTCAGGGGTTTATTTTTTGGAAAGATGATCTTACATCGTGTATAAAGACATAACAAGGAACCATTTTTGTTTACTTTTCTAAATTCTTCATCAAATTCTAACTATGTTTCATATATTACGCCATACCTAAAATCTACAGTTATAGTCCAATTAAATAGACCCTGAAATCACAATTTGGGGGGAGTGAATGAATTTTTGACATAAGTTACTTTAAAGTGTCTACAAACAAAAAATATTTAAAAAAAATTCAAAGAAGGCTTGAAAAAAAAATAAAGTGTTTTCTTGCAATTACTTTAAAACGGTTGGAGCTACACAAAAAATATAACTGTTTCACAAATTCATGAATTTGCATTTATTTTTGACATGATTACCCTTAGAGAGTCTACAAACGAAGTGTAGAAGAAATTTTGTTTCAACCCCCGGAGAGGAATTAAAAAAAATTAATGTGTTTTTGGAATTATGTTAAAATGGTGAAAGTTAGAAAAAAAAGTTTTTAATAAAGGCTGTAGAGCTAAAAATTCTACATCAAAATGGTCCTTATCATTTTTCTCCAAATGACATTAGGGTGGCTTAAACTTAAGGGATGGTAATTTTAATTAAAAAATTATACCTATTTAACAACTTCATGTATTTGCATTTCTTTTTGACATAATTAACTTTAGAGTGTCCGAAAACGAAGTGAAGAAGATATTTTGTTTCAACCCCTCTGAGGCTGAAAAAGGGTAATAATTGTGTTTTATTGGAATTATTTTAAAACGGTTGGAAATAGAGAAAAAAGTTCTTTACGAGAGTTGTAGAGCTAAAAATTCTACATTGAAATGGTCCTCATCATTTTTTCCTTAGATGACATAAGGGTGGATAAAACTTAAGGGATGATAATTTTAATTAAAAAAAATATAACTATTTAACAAATTTAAATATAAGTTACGTGTTTTTTGGAATAACTTTAAAACGGTTGAAGTAAGAAAAAAGAATTCTTTACAAAAGTTGTAAAACTAAAAATTTACATTGAAATGGTTCTCATCATTTTTTTGCAGATGACATTTAAGGGATGATAATTTTGTTTAAAAGAAATCATGACTATGTAACAAATTCATGTATTTGCATTTCTTTTTGGCATAATTAACTTTAGAGTGTCTAAAAGCGAAGTGTAGAAGATATTTTGTTTCAACCCCCTGGAAAGGGGTTGAAAAAATAAAAAGTTGCTTTCTTGGAATTAATTTAAAACGGTTGAAGTTGAAGAGAAAAAATGGTATTTTGACAAAAGAAAAATGGTAGATTTTTGTTAAATGGCTTAAAACAATGAAATTTTCGAACAACCAAAAAAAAGGGCTCTACCGCAAAACAAGTTAAAAAGTGTTTATGTTGTTAGTGTTTAGTGTTAGACGATTATTATTTAAATTCTTATTCTATTTTCTACTGCTGTATTATTAAAAAACTTAGTTTAGGATTAGTTAAACTCAACTGGGGTTGAACCTACCCATTTTAAATATATTGCTGTCAAGTATATGCCTTCTTTACTTCATTTGTAGACACTTTTATGTTAATTATATACATATATATATAAAAAATTAAAATACATGAATTTTTTAAACAGTTATATATATTTTTTAAAATTATAATCCCTTAATGTAAATTTTTTAGCTATAAAACTTTTATCAAAAACTTTATTCTCTAGCTCCAACCGTTTTAAAGTAATTTTAAGAAAACACTTTTTTATTTTTTTTCAACCCCTTTTCGAGGGGTTAAAACAAAATCTCTTTTATACTTTATTTACAGATACTTAAAAAAGTTAACTATATCAAAAAATTGCAAATACATACATGAATTTGTTAAATACTTATGATACTTTTTTTTATAGTTACCCTAAAATCATCTGGAGAAAAAATTATGAGAACCATTTCGATGAAAAATTTTTAGCTCAACAACTTTTGTAAAGAACTATTTTCTCTTACTTCAACCGTTTTAAAATAATTCCAATAAAACACATAAAAAATTTTTAACCCCTTCCAGGGGGTTGAAACCAAATATCTTCCACACTTTGCTTTTGAGACACTTTAAAGTTAATTATGTCAAAAAGAAATGCAAATACATGAGTTAAATAGTTATGATTTTTTAAATAAAATTATCATCCCTTAAGTGTTAGCAACCCTAATGTCATCTGCGAAAAAATGCTGAGAACCATTTCGATGTAAAATTTAATTTATTTTTTTCAACACCTTTCCGGAGGGTTAAAAATCTACTTTATTCTTCATTTATAGACACTTTAGAGTTAACTATGTCAAAAAAATGCAAATACATGAATTTGTTAAATAGTTATAATTTTTTAAATTAAAATTATCATCCCTTAAGTTTTAGCCACCCCAATGTTATCTAAGAAAAAAATAATGAGAACCATTTCGATGTAGAATTTTTAGCTCTACAACTTTTGTAAAGAACTTTTTCACTATCGCCAATCGTTTTAAAATAATTCCAATAAAACACATTAATTCCCTTTTTTCAACCCCTTTCCAGCGGGGTTGAAACAAAATATTTTCTTTACTTCGTTTTTGGACACTCTAAAGTTAATTATGTCAAAAAGAAATGCAAATACATAAAGTTGTTAAATAGTTATTTTTTTAAATTGAAATTATCATCCCTTAAGTTTTAGCAACCCTAATGTCATCTGGGGAAAAATGATGGGTACCATTTCGATGTAAAATTTCTCTAAGAGGTAATCATGTCAAAAATAAATGCAAATTCATGAATTTGTTAAACAGTTATATTTTTTTTTATTTGAAATTATCATCCCTTAAGTTTTTGCAAGCCTCATGTTATCTGGGGAAAAAATAATAGAGACCATTCTGATTTATAATTTTTAGGTTTACAACGTTTGTAAAGAATTTTTTTTGTAGTTCCAACCGTTTTAAAGTAATTGCAAAAATCACTTTATTTATTTTTTTAACCCTTCTCCGGGGGTTGAAATTTTTTTTTAATATTTTTTGGTTGTAGACAATTTAAAGTAACTTATGTCAAAAATTCATTCACTCCCCCAAATTGTGATTTCAGCGTCTATTTAATTGGACTATTATAGAGAAATTTATTCATGAACATAGGTGAGAAACAAAATTAGGTTGTTTTTTTAATTTAGTGCTCATAAGAATGTTAATAAACTTTTTCTCTCTAGTTTATGTATGGATTTTTTTAACAATAAAATTTCGAATTTTTTTAAGGTATTGAAACACATTACGATAATACCAAAATTTTTCTGGTCATCACTCATTTAAAAAATTAGTAATATTTGTTCGCTAATTACTTTTTTCAATTAGTAATATTTTTCACTAATACTAAAAAATAGGTAATAAAAATAGATAACTTGAAGAAGTAGTCCATAATGCTGTTGCGCAGCAATGTAATCGACAAATAAAATTACTCTCTTTCACCACTAAATGTTCTTTATTATTATATTTATTTATTTAAAGTTTTGAAGACATGTTTTGACCATAGTGATGGTCATCATCAGACTAAACACAACCTCGATTAGTTAAAGAAAAACTTATTTTTGTAAAACAACTTACCCAGGAAAAGGAAGCAAAGAAGTTCTCAAAAGAAATTTCCAAAAAATTGATAGTTGAAAGTATAAAAAAGGAAAAAGTGTGGTTGCATGTCAGCTTATCTGTAAATGCAAGTAGTTTTATTTGTCGATTAATAATAGATAACTTTTTTTGCCAATCACTGCAGTATGGAACATGTTAGTTTTTTAAAAAATTTTATACTTATTAAAAATTCAACTTAATATGTAAGAGGTCGATATAGTCGCCTTCCATTTAACTAGGCGGGCTGTATTTTCCGAATCAAATCAATAGATCAGAGGTTCCAAAAATATTTCTATGCAAAAACAATATGGCGGTATTTGAACAGCTGATTATTGTATTAAAATTTAATAATAATAGGTTAGCAGCTTATTTGAAACTGACAGGCATAATTAAAATAATGACAGGAGATTAAAATGATGCGTTCCAAAATTAAATTATCAGAAGTGCATTCACATTTTTGTATGATATTATTTTGTAAGTACGCCCGTACGCACGAAAGAAATAAGCATTATATTTCTATGCGTAACGTTTTGGGAAGGGACAATAATAAGAATGAAGCATCAATATTAATTCTACCTATAATATGTATAATTATGTTTAATTAAAGTAAAATATTTATCTTTGATTCCGTTAATTTAGCATCCATTTTAGCCCACAAATTGTATTTTTATGTTGCTGTTTATTTCTTTGAAAGTGTAAGCGACAAAAATATCAGCTAACATAAATAGCAACTATGGTCGATCAAAAAGTCTTACACCTTAGAGGAATGTATATTAATAAAATTATCTCTAAACATTTTCAAATTCAGAATCATCAGATTCATTTGAAGTACTTTCACCATTTTCTGAAATCGAAATAATTAATGGTTCCACTTGAACGTCCAGCATTTTTTCCCTGTTCCACCAGTCCAAGATGATTTTTTCTGTATGTTCTACGACTTTCTTCCAGTAGTCCCCCGTAATTTGCTCCAGCGATTTTTTCCAAACTTCCTCCACCTCATGTGAGTTAAGTCCATCACCGACATTCTTTTCATAAAATGATTTTGCTCCTGCCCAGATTAGTTCTATAGCATTAAACTGGCAGTGATACGGTGGTAACCGCAAAACCTCATGGCCATTTTCCCGCAACATTTCATCAATGGCATATATTTTTTGCTTCTGAATAGCTTTTGCTTTCATCAAAAGTTCAAATTTTAATAAATCGGGCGATGGATTTTGATTTTCCTGAACCAACCATTGAAATATTTCATTTTTTTTCCACGAGGAATTGGGCTGTTTATTCAGGATGCGAGAATGGTAAGACGCATTGTCTAGCACAATTACAGATGGCTCATCCAAATTCGGTATAAGTTTTTCTCTTGTCCACTTTTCAAAAAGTTCACAATCCATGTTATCGTGGTAATCAGAGCTTTTTGATTTCGAGGAAAAAATTAAACTCGCTCCTCTACAAAACCAGTATTTGAACCAGCATTTATTATTATATATCTTTTTCCCGAACCGCAACCTTTTTTCGTTTCACTGATTTCACCGAGTCATCTTGCCATGATTTTGACCCACTCCCGTTCGAAAATACCCAAGTTTCATCTAAAAAATAACTTTCCTAAAATTTGAATCATAATTTTCAACATATTTTTTAAGAAATTTCACTCGTTCACTGGCAATTCTTGGATGTTCACACAAGTATCTTCTATTGCAATCCTTTCTGTAGCGAAATCCTAGTGTTTTAACCAATGCTGATAATGATCTAAGCCCGATTTCTAAAACTCCTCGTTCTCTTAAAGTGTCTTTCAAAACTGGAAGCGTTATATTAATTTTTGAGGCATATAAGTCATATATAACATTTCTCACTTCCATTTTTTTACATTCCTCTAACGTTTCACACTTCTTTTTCCTTGATCGTCGTTGCGTTTTCTTCATCGGTGTATCTCTACGACTTTCATTTACAATCCTCTGTATTGATCTCAAACTTATTTTCAGCGCTTCTGATACTTTTTGGTAAATAGACGTTGAATGTACTTCCTCGGTTTCAGTTCTCTTCTTCTGTTCATTTTTAAAGTAGTCAGTTAGGTTGAGTACCATTTCTTTGGCCTGGGGATGCAAAAAACCTGCAAACCGATTTCTTTTTGCCATATCACAATTTATTTATTACCGTACTGACAGATATTTGTCAAAAACGACATTTTTCTATTACATTTTACCTTACGTGAAATTTTGGAGGGATGAGGTCGAGAATTGCATTTTTTTCTTTGCAATGCCCTATCTAAGTCGTTTATGATATTTTTCGTATTCGGATAATACCCGGTCAGATATTTCGGCGAGAAAATATATATCTGAAACTCACAATTACGGAACTCGGTCAGCGTTTGGCGGTAGTAGTGAAGCGCGTTCAACAACAAACGAAAAACACATCTAATCATATTTTTGTAACCTCTGGAAATTATGTTTTCTTCTCTCTTCGGTTCATGAATGCCTAATACACATATCGCGTTTATATTACGGACATATTTATTTAATGATGATCTAACCTTGATCCGAGAGAGATAACAGTAAATAAGTTTGTCTACGAAAAGTTCATAACGCGCCTAGATAAGTGGAAGGTGACTTTATCAATTATAAACAGTGCTAAAATTTGGACCTTTGTAATATTTTATTATCTAATCTCGGAAGAAATTCAACAATTTTTTATTTTATTAAAAAGTTTACCGTTCATAGGAAGGTGGGTCTTCATTGGCTGGTGGAGGATAGTTTCCATAATATCCTTCTGGTGGTTGTGAAGCTGGTGGTCCATTACTTGAACTAGGTCGCGGTGGGTACGATGGCTGTGGAACAGATGGGCCACTACCTGACGCAGGTCGGGGAGGATATGGCTGCTGTGGTGAAGGGGAACTGTTTGAAGTAGGAGGTGGATGATAAGGCTGCTGGGATGGTGGTTGGGGTGGTGGACCATTATTTGAAGAAGATCGCGGAGGATAGGGCGGCTGCGGAGAAGAACCATTACTTGAAGTTGGAGGAGGGGCATATGGCTGCTGATTGGGTGGAGGACCATTACTTGAAGTAGGTCGGGGTGGATATGCGTGCTGTGGACGAACATTACTTGCTGTAGGAGTAGAGTGGTAAGGTTGCTGTGGCGATGGAGAACCGTTATTTGAAGAAAGTGGAGGTGGGTACGGTTGCTGCGCAGCTATTTGCATTTGTGGCCGTGGAGCTGTCATAATAGGACCAGGTGGAGTTTGACCCGAAGGTAGATATCTAAAATACAATTTCATCAATGATAAACATTTTATACGCGTTACTCTAATACTATTGCTAAGAGAACCATAAAATCATAAAAGTTAATAGCCCTATTTGCTAAGATGTTCTAAATGTAAAACCGTTTAGAAATTAAACCAACAACTTGAAGAGTAGGGCAGCTAGTTTTAATAGCATAGTGTATGGAGCACAAACGAGATTTAATTTCCATAGCAACTAGACTAGCCTCAAACCCTAAATGATTTAGTCTTTTCAAAGGTAAAAATGCTTAAAAACAGTTAGGTACCTCAGCCTGTTAATCGCAAAAAAAGATTTCTTTGCCGGTAGATAGTTTTAGTCCAATTCCTAAATCAAGAAGACAATGTTCTGAAAGCTAGAAACAAAGAAGACACAAGGGACTAAAAAGTTAGAATTTTAATTGCTTAATCAAAAAAAAAACTAGAAAAAGTCCGAGTACTTCTTTATAAAATAATATTTACTGTGGTGCCTACTAAGGCGCGACTAGACCCAGTAAAGCAATAATTTCAATTCAGTCAGAGGCAAACAAAAGCCTATTTACTTTAAACAACTGTACCACATTCTAACCAAATTGATAAAATATGTATAAAATATTAACTTCAACGCCCTGTAGCTCAAAACAGAAGCTACTTCGGACATACACCATCGGACATATGTAAGTATTGCAATAATTAGAAAAATTCGTAAAATTGCAAATAATTTAAATTTTTATGTGGCTATATAGTTTTAGGGTCCTTTCCTAGATAGATTATACTTGACAATCAAATAAAAAAAATCTTTGAAGCATGATTGATTTAAAAGAAACATGCGGCGTGCAGTAAATAATTCTAAGGATATTAAAAAATAGTGGCGGCAAAATTATTGCAACATTTGTATAAAGGTTAACTAATTAAATAAACAAAGAACGTGCAATAATAAAATAATAAGAATACAATTTAGAACCATTCATCGCTTTAATATCCAATAGCATATCCATTGTTGGCTATGACTTTGGGACATTTTCTGGGCATGAAGTGGAAGATTTCTCCAAAATTCTGAAATTTTATTTATGAGTGCTTGTTTGTTGGAAAACCATTCGGTTTGGATTCGCCGTTCTGTCTGAACCACTGTCGCACCTGATTAGCAGTGTGTTTCGGCAGCACCTTTCTCCAATCAGCAGCAGTCCAGTTAATATGCCTTCGTGCAAATTCAAGTCTAGAAGCTCTTTTTCTAGCAGAAATTAAGGTTTTTTTGCTGGTCACCTTCTGTATAACCCTGCCTGCACTAATCTTTGAATAGCTCGGGGAATGTCTGTATGTGGTATTCAGGATTTGATCTTAGGATCTGACTTCCACGGATTGTTTTGAGAAATACGTTTTATCAACCTGTCTGCATGTACATTTGTTTTTCTTGGTCTACCTGATTTGGAAATAGTATCTAAATGATGTCTTTCATTAAAATATGAGATAATCCAAGACACTGTACTGGAAACTAACGAAAACCTTTGAGCAATAGCAGCTTGTTTTTCTTCATCTTGGAAAGCTCTTAAAACTCGTGACCTAAATCTTTGAATATAGAAATTTTCTTTCCCATTTCCAGAAATACTTCTCTTAACTACTAGGAGTATGTCCCAAAACCACTGTACAAAAGCAATAAAATATGTATCTTGCAATACTTTTGACCCTTACAAAACAGCGAACCAATAAACATCAAAGTCCAAAGTTGTAAATATTGACGGAATACTGTTGTGTGTGAATATGATCACGACCAACTTGAAAACCATGTTGTTCTTATGTTCAGAGCGGGCTCTCGAGTATAAGTGAAATATTACACAGATTTTTGAATGATTAATTCGTTGCAATACTTATGTCCGATAGTGTACGTATGTTCTCAGAAACTTTTATCATAGAATATCATAAGGAATCACCCTTTAAAGTTTTATACCATAGTTAGGAAGCACCCTGTAAAATAATTTAAAAATATAGGTAAAACAAAACATAAACCGTAAAGAAAATATGTACCTGCTAACCGGAGGACCTCGTCTGCCAGGACTTTCCCGACCAGGACCTGCTATTGGAGCTCCTGGTGGAGCACCTGTTCCAGGATCAGCTAAGTTAATAGGTCCGCCTCCTGACGGCGAAGGGTCCATAGGTCTATGAGACGGGTGGTGTGAATAGGGATGGGGAAGCATTCCCTGTGGCGGTGGCGGTCCCCTATAAACTGGTGGTCCTCTCGGGTAGTGGTTCATACCTGGATGAGGTGGACCACGAGGACGGTAAGGGCCACCCATGGAAGAAGGTCCTCTTGGACTACCTACAAAAATATTAAAATATACCAGGCGTGACAAATTTTAATTTTAACAATTTTAATTCTACTTTTTGTAATATTTCAGTCCCAATTACTTTGGTTACAATAGATTCTTGTTGTTTTAAAAAATATATATGATATTAAAAAATATTAGTTACCAGTCGTTAGGTTACAAAAATTAATCTAGACAAAAATCTGGTTAAAAGTGTGCCGTAAATTATCGCTAATGGTATACAAATACACTTTTTCAGTTTAACAAAAACACCAAAATTTAACTTTTGATTAAACTGAAAATCCACATTTAGATAATAAAGTGCAAATATGTCCAAATACTGTTAGTATCCAAGCCCCTTACCAGCTATGGCCAATTAATTAAATTTGAGGAGCTCCAAATCAAAACGCAGTTTTTGAAAAAAAACAATTTAAATAGTTCACATAACTCACAATTTTTTACTTCGCTTTTTATTATTTATTTTTAAAAAGTATAATAGTATACATTTATATTATATCATAATATAAATGTATAAATTAAACATATTTTAATTAAAACATATTTCAAAATTCGCAAATAAAAACGCGGAGTAAAAATTGTAAGATATTAAAAATATTCTGTTTTATCAAAAACTGCGTTTTGATTTGGAGCCCTCATTTGACCGATTTCTAACGTCTTATCTCGACTTACGTTAGTGACGAAATTTTTTGACTTCCAAAGTGTTAAGACGGTATAAAAAAAGAATAAAAAGGTATTAACATTGAACGCCCCTGGTACAAAGTATAACAATTATTGATGAGTCTAGGTGTCTATTATCATACCAGGCATAATACTGGATATGAACTTATACTGATCTATTAGGTTACCCTTTTTTGTATAATATTATTGGTTATGTCCTTACCTGGTATATTATACTGATTAGGAGGGCTATTGATAGGGGGTGCAGCAGATGGTGATGAGGCTCGTGAATTCTTCGGACTTGAGTCATCTGAATCATCATCTCGCATTGTAGCAAACTGCTTTGGACGTATTCTACCCACAGGATATATTGTTATGCCTGGTTTAGACTAAAAATAAAAAATAGCTTGCAATCAAATATATATTTTCCTACAAACCAAAATATATATATATATATATATATATATATATATATATATATATATATATATATATATATATGTATATATATATATATATATATATATATATATATATATATATAAAATATTTGTATATATATATATAAAAATATATATATTGAAGGTATCAAAATTTACAAGGGATTTCCCATGGCCAGTCATGCGATCCACCGCCCGTTATACAGGGTGTTTCCTCATTGCGGTAAGAAAATCTAAAGGCATATTCCCGAGTCAATTTTATGAAAAAAGTTTATATAAACATAGGTCCGGAAATGCTTTGTCTCTAAGATACAGGGTGTTAAACTTTAAAAAAAAAAGGTTTTAAATAATATCCTAAATATGCCTTATCTGATTTTAATAAAATTTGACTGTTGTGTTTGGTAAAATAGGAAGTTTATTTAGCAACAGCACTGAACTAATTTTAATTAATGAAAGAAGTGGCTGCTTGGGACGCATTTATTGACAAAAATATACCCCACTGACTTTTTGCAACCGGATGAAGCATCTAAAAATACAACTTTTTGTGTCTTCATATTTTTAAGTAGCTTGCTTAGTTTTCCATAAAAAAAAATAAAAGCCGCTAAACTGCATAATCCTGGACCATACAGAAAATATTAAGAAATTTTTTTCTTTTAAAAATTAAGTATTATAACTTCTTATTAGCAATTTTGTAATAATAACAACAAAAGCTAAATTAAATAACGTTTATATCTAGTCTTACAAAGTTTAATACCCTGTATCTTGAGAACAAAAAATTGAGGATCCATGGTAATATAAACTTTTTTCATAAAAACAGCTCAGGAATAAGCCCTTAAATATATAAAAAAAAATTAACGCAATGAGGAAACACCCTGTATAACGAGCGGTGGATCGCATGACCGGCCATGGGAAATCCCTTGTAAATTCTGATACCTTCAAATATTGGCTCCCCTATTGATTTTACAACAAAATTTATTAGACTATTTTGAAGATGTTGATAAGATAAGCTTACACACTAAATTTGGTTATTGTCTAATAAGCAATTTAAATGTTATTTAGGAAAAAGTACTCGCAAAATCATTACATACCCGATGCATACTACGACTATGACGTTTTACTTCCTAATAGCTATTCACTATAATTTATTCATTACTGGTGGATTTATTACGGTATGTAACAGGAAGTAACGATTTTACAAATAGTTAACTAACTCTTAATTGGGTTATTAGAAAAACGAAATTTAGTGTGTGAGCTCATCTAATCAATGTCTTCAAAAAGTCTTATACAGGTTTGTTGTAAAATCAATAGGGGGCAATAAATGGAGGTTTTAAAATTTACATGAAATGTCCTATGGACAGTTTGGCGATGCACCATCCGGTATAATTATTTTTATTTTTGTCATATATCAGGTCTATATAAAAAGTTTTTAATTATCTTTTAAACTAAAGTAAGTAGACAAGGGTTTTTTTTTAAATAGGTAGTATTTGATTTCTGGGTAAATTTAAGAAAAACGCTTTGTATGAATCTAAGTCATAAACATCTCAAAGTTTAAGATACAGGGTATAAAAGTTTTCAAATTTTTTTAACTTGCTGTTTTAAAGAGCCTCTTGTAAATAGTAGATATAAAAATTTTGGTGAAAAGATTTAAACCAGCCAGTCTTTGCGTTAGCATCAATTACCGCCTTAGCCATATTAACCATGCAAAGAAATGCTTCATACTTTTTTTTTTGTGAAAAGCATGCCTAAACGAAACCAACCGGACTTAAGAAGATCAAGAGATTAAGTTTGCTCAGAAGTAAATGTAAACTATAAAAAAATTTTGTTACAAGAAACATCAGTATCATAGCATATTTTTCTTGAAAATAATTACTTTGAATTTAAAGTTATGTATTGGAAATGTCTTATGTATAGCAGCTGTGTACCTAATTTTAATTAAATATCTATGGTTGTCTCAGAGATATTACAAAACAAAGATAATTTTTTGAAAACTTTACCACTCTGTATCTAAAAAGTTTATATGTTTACGACATCGGTTTATATAAAGTTACCAAGAAGAACCAATAAGCGCCTTTATGAATATTTTACCTTACTTTTGAAACATCCTGTAGTAATATACAGGGTGTCCAGTATCTCTACGGATAAACTTTAAGGGGTAATCCTACAATGAAAAATCCTATTTTTTTATGAACATAGGTCTAAACATCTTAGTTTTTAAACAAGAATTTTAAAATATAATATATATATATATATATATATATATATATACAGGGTGTTATGGAAATACTTTAATATATTGAAATGGGTGACTCCTGGGACAGTGTAGAGACACACTGAGTACTTTTTTGTTTAATTCAAACTTTTTTACAATTTGTAAAAATACCTTCTTTTCACCTATCTGCTACGTCCCTGGTTACGTAAACACTATAAACACAGACAGTAGACGACTTTATTTGCGATGTTGCCAAACGTCCTATTTTATACCCAATAAACGATATAAATACATAATAGAATAAAAAGGTAAAATGTTATTATATTCTATTTTTTTATAAATTTACTTTAAAAAATTATTAAAAGCCTTATATCAAAATAAATTGTAACAAAAAATATTTAAATAAAGGTCGATTTACCTTCAATACGGAATATCTTCAAAATGCCCTCCGTTTGATTCCAAACATGCATTTATTTTCCGCTGCATACTGTTTCTCACATGCGCAAAAATGTTTTCATTGTTTCTTATTTGCTGAGCCGCTAGTTCCACACGATTTCGCAACTGTTCTAAATTGTTAATGGGTTCACTATAAACAAACTCTTTCATAGTTCCCTGGCTCGCCGAGCATTTTACCTAGCTTCCCCATAACACAAAACCATGTCAGTCAACTCGATTGAATTTCGTTGCATTTTACGTAAATTAAAACAAGATGCAAAACTTAATAAACGCACAATTTGGTATATTCTTCGCAATATTATTTAAAACGCAAACCAGGGCAAGCGAATTTCGTCTTTCTGTAACCTTGCATAGCATAGGAAGCCTTCTTATTGGTCAGTTAAATCATGACAACAACAACGCGAATTTGCGATGTTCAGCTGTACAATTGTACTACATCTAGTACATTTAGTATAATTAGTTTTTTTTTATGTTTATGTCAGTCCATGTTAGTAGCACAAAAGCTAAGTACTAAGTACCGTGGGTGCCACGTTTTTAGATGTTATACCCATTTAACGACTGAATAATGTTATCCAGAGGGCACCACCATTTTATCGTAGATTTCAAAGCACACAATAGAGGACAATATTATACCGGCATAAAAAAAGTTAACCAATTTTTATTATCTACTTATGAGCGGCGTATGCGTTACATTAAATAATAACCTTAAATAACATTTAGAGCTACAACAGCTTTTAGAAGGCTAGGATTTTTTTCTTGGCTGGAAAGTACTTTTATTTTCACGAGTACACTCTTTACACTTTCACCATAAACTTTCCTTCTCTTCCGTACCAATGAGATGTACAGTAATATAGCAACACAAAGTAATTGTTTCATGCATTTTGTAACCGTACATCTGAAGAAGCCCCAAAATGTCCACTTCGGCTCCTTTATCCCTAAGGTATGTTAAATATGCCGTCTACTTTTATACCCACGGTAATAAGTTCCTAGACATCAAGCTTTTATGAATTATCAAAAGAAAAAACAAACCCTGCATTTTGTAGTAAAAAATTTTGATTAAAAAACCTAATTAAATTGAAAGCACCTAGTTTAACCAAAAGAATTCGCTGTAAGTATCATTTAATCGCCCATAACCAGAACAACATGAGACAAAGAAAAAGGTTTAAAAAGAATTGAACTTACAAGTTTCAGTAAATTGATAAACCCAGTTACGTGCAAACTGCAAAAATGTTAGAATAAATTGCAATAAATTTCTTGCAAAAAACATCTAAACTGTAAAAACACCTGTGTTTGTGGCGCTGATCACGGATTTGAAAAATTTTTCCAGAGATATCCATCATTAAAGTTGGCATTTGAACTAACCTCATTTTCACTTTATTCCCCCTTCTTTTGGCATACAGTTCTTGATTTTAAGTTAAAGTGGTACACAATATTTGATTTTCACCTTTTAAAACCTCATTCTTCTACGTATTTTACAGTTTTTTGAATTAAATTGCATAGCTTCGCTTTCAATCGTTTTTAATCGTAGCAGAATATGGTGGAGGCGGTGGAGCAGTGAATGCACGGTTGCAACGTTTTTAAAGGGACCCTTCCCAATTTATTTGATAAAAGGTGTAAAAAACAGAGAAAAACGGGGTTTTAAAAGGTAAAAATCAAATACTGTGGACTACTGCTTTAAATCAAGAATTGTATGCAAAAGAAGGGGGGAATAATGGTGAAAATAAGGTTAGTTTAAATGCCAACTTTGATGATGATTATCTCGAAACCAAACATTTCCGACTAAAATTTCTTTCAGAATCGTGATCAGCGCCCCAAAAAAACCCAACATACCAAATTTGGTTAAAATCGGAGTTGCGGACACTTTCTGTACAATTACCGTAGTTTTTTTGTACATTTGTCTCATAGGGAATAATCTTTTGTACTCTTTTCTCGTGTGAACCAAGATCGTTTGACTAGGTAAGGTTGCCTCATAAGCCTTGCAACATGGCGGACCATACGTCACATATGTATTTTGCTCATTATTTAATGAAGTTTTTAACAGTGTAGTTTGTGTTTTTTGTCAATATTAAAGAAATACTTTTAAATACTGTTAATTCCAGTTGTTACCGTAACTTCTTTATTTCCTATTAATAAATTATTTAACAATGATTATTCCTTGTTTGCTATGTTGGCGCCAAGGAACCAGCAGTGCGGTACATATGTGACGTAATGAGGCAACCTTACCTAGTCAAACGATCTTGCGTGGGAACCACCTGTCGTCTGTCAGCTCTTAATTTTTGATGAAAGAAAAAGCGAAAAGTAACAAAAACTTTATTTAAAAACGCAGTAAAATTTGTTTTAATAGTGTTTTGCAATAAAAATACCGTTTTGTGTATTTTAATTCAATTCTTTGTGCGCATACGTGTCGCGTCGCAGTGTTTAAAAAGTTTGTAAAGTAATTAACCACCTAAAAAGTGTACTTGATTTGTGGAAAAGTAATCTTTACTTTCATTATACGCTGGAACAACTTAGTAGCGTAATAAAGGATAATTTGTGTAATCATGTAAGTTTTTCCTTTGATCGCATTGAAACAGCAAAACCCATAGATAAACTGGTAAAGAACAAAATAAATTTGGCAACTTTTCTCAAGCTCGTTGACGTAACCACGTGTTATAACTGCTTTCAGCTGTTTTTGACAGCGACAGAAGGTAAACATATGTATTTAAAGGGATTTAAAGAGCTGGTTAGTGGCGGGTTTGCTTTTTAATCGCAAAATTTTGGGGTTCATTATCACTGTTATTTGATGGTGGTCCGCCATTTTTAATAATTTTTATTTAATTTATTTTTACA
>JACEGR010005784.1:0-68751 GCA_014170235.1 Listronotus bonariensis
CCTAGGCTTCAGCCCACTCAGCCTTTTGGTAAATACGCCACTGGAAAGCACCCCTTTAAGTTTTCTACCGTACGTATCCTGGATATCCTGTATTTTTATTCCGTAAACTTTGCTTCTTGGTACTGGTGTCGCCATCTATTACATTTTATCTAAACTAAGTTCCGACCAAAGAAAATTAACCCAGAGAGTTCCGACAGTTGCCTTGCCTTTAAAAATAAACGGCCACAACATTCAAAAATCTCGGATAAATCAAATCTAACCATAATCTAACCTAACCAAAAACATAAACAAACAAGTAGTTGTTAATGATTTTTATTTTTTCGAAGATTTCAGGCATAATTAAAGTGGAAATGGCTTTTCAAATACGAAATACGATTCTGCTTTATCTTATAGTATTAGCAGTGGCTTTTGAGGACTTTATTTATGTGTATGGTGAAGGAAACAAAGAAATGGCAGATCAGGGCAGAGTTCAGTACCAGGTAAATAAAAATAACATTAGAAAATGTAACTTTTTAGACACAATATCTCTAAAATTGCTCTTACTTTTGACAAGAACATATAGGCTTCTTATCATTTGCAAGGCCATATTTGATATATTAAAAATAATTGATTACAGATCATCAGAGAAAGGGGTACCCTTCCAAAATATGGTCCATGTTGGCGTGCTGCCTTGGAGCACCTTAACGAAGGTTGTCGACATCTTTCTGAAGATACTCAGAGTGATATTGCTTTGCACATTACCAATTGCTTTCTGGAGATGTCAGGACATGAAACTTACAATTGTGAACTTGACAAGAAACCAAACTTAAGGGGAATTTGTATTAATAGCATGACTGATAGGGCATTTAATGTTTATACTGAGTTTTATACTCATACACAAAATATTTGCTGGTTTTTACGGGGGCAAATTTGGCATGAAGAAATAGCAGAAAATACTCTTAAAGTGGGGAAGCAGTTAGAAGTCTCTGCACAGAACCAGGAAGATCTAATAAAGATACAAAGGGAAAGTATTGAATTGCAGGACAAAATGTTGCAGCAAGGAAGGTTTTTAGAAAAAGTTCTTGAGGATGTATATATTTCAACAAGAGCCCATCAGGAAATCCTAAAGGTAATAAACTTGTTAAAAATATTAATTAAATCCATAATTAATTTCTACTGTCATATTATTGTTATATAAGTATTAGAAAGGTGTGCCTTTTAATAAAATCAATGTATTATCTATATTTATATATATTTTTTTGTAAAGTAGGTAAAGTATAAAGTATCAGCTTATAACTAAATTCCTCTTCTATTTTGTAATAATTTTCTAGCAGTTATAGAGAATTAATTTCTTGATTAAATTATTACAAGTCTAAAGACTGCATTATATTTAATGTAATTGAGGATTTTTAAACGATTTTAATTTTTAAAAAAGTATTTGAAAGTTTGAGATTTCTCTACTTTTGGCACTTTATATTAATAATTAATACCTAGTAAGTAACCCCAGTTACTCACTTTTTAAACCAATAAAATATGTTTTTTATTGTGGTAACTAGGGTTATTGACTTTTTAAACCAATGAAATAGATTTTTTGTTTACATGTTTTTCTCAATTTATAATGCCCAAAGTCTTAAAATATATGTAAAAAAAAATCAAACATCTTAATCCCATCTTCTGGACGCGATTTAATTTGTGAAACTATTATTGTGGGTATTAATTTAATTTTTTTTTATTGCAACATTGTTGGGCAAAAACTAACAAACCAATTTTTTCAAAATTTGGCATGATGTTTTCTCATAGCATAACATTCTTTCTGGGTAAATGTGGTTGTCCAGAGAAATCAAGAGGGTGTAAAAACTAATGCCAAATACTATGGTTTCTGTGTCTTTTTTATTTTGTTTCTATAATATAACTCAACCGACAAACTTAAAGGGGTAGGGGTTATTCTATATGAAAAATAAGGAAAAAACTTTATATAAACATATGTCCTAAACGTCTTAGTTTTTAACTTCGGGGTGATAAAATTTTTTAAAATAATGTTTTTTTATATTATATCTTTTATACCAATTAAAATATAAAAAAAAATGGGAGACATCTCCTATGCATCAGAAGACGTTTTTTTAACATAAAAGAAAAAAATATTTTTAACAGTGTCATCCATAAGGGGTTAAGGGTAAATATTTTTTAAGAAAAAATGGTACGACACTGCATTTTGCTAAAATAAAAATCATTTGTTTAATCCCGTTTAGTTTGGAACAAATTTGATCTCTTGACTTTTTATGTTTGATGAACGATTTTCGCGTAAATAAATAGAAACCATTCCTTGGCATGGTCAAATCTCTACCTAATTAAAGAATAAATAACAAGGGCTATTTTTTACTGGAAAATTTAAGATTAGCAATATGAAATGACCATACCAAAAAATGGATTTTATTTTTTTATGCAAAAGCCATTTATCAAAGAAGAAAAAGTCAAGAGATCAAATTTGTTATAAACTAAATGAGGACCCAAAAACATATTTTTATTTTAAAAAAATTCAAATTCAAATTCAAATATTTATTGATGAAAAACATACAAAATTGTATTTTTGTTGTAACAAAATACTAACCATTTCTTGGCATGGGCATTTGTCTAATTCTACAGCAATTAATATCATTTTTACAATTTATTATTTTACAAACAATTTTTTAAGAAAAATACATCAATGCTGCAACTTCTTTTTAATAAATCAAACTTAGTGAGCCGTATTTTTAACACGTATACACGATACTAAATACTGTAGAAATAGATAGCGATTTGACCTTGCAGAGCAATTTTTAAATTTAATTACACGAAAATTTATATTTAATGAAAAAAGTTCAGAAATGAAATTTGGTTAGAACTAAACGGAAACGCAAAAAATATTTTCATTTTAAGGAAATTTATTTTATTATTTTTCACAATATATCGCAAAGCTTCACTTATAATCGCAGTATTGAAAGTAAAGCTTTGCAATTTAATGATGAAAATATGTAAAACATATACAAAGCAGGTTTGAAAATGGGGTTTATTGTAATTATTATGTAACAAACACTAGATTAAAATAAGTATATGAATTTTTAGAATTAAAATAATTAAACATTACAAAAAACTACTTGTTTACACACTACATATAACAAATTAGAACAATAATTTAAATTAATAATTACATTAAAATCTAACTAAACAGGCAAATGCCTCTCTGATACTACCAACCTGATCTATAAGTACTTATAGACATATATTCAGTCTCCCTATAGAATGCATTTACCTTTAGAAATTATTTTTTTTTTTCTCAAAAGCTCTTAGATCAAGGTGCTTGATCTTCTCCGGTAATACATTAAAGAACTTTATGCCAAAGTGGTTCTGTCCATTCCTCGCCCTGGAAGTTCTATTATATTTTATAGACAGATCATTCCTCGCCCTGGTATTATACCCATGTGAGTCCCCATTCTGGCTATAGCCACTTGGGTGTTTTTTAACATGCATAGGGCAGCCAAAAATATAGAGAGAGGGCAGGGTAAGTATCCCCAGAGAGATGAACGCTCCTCTACAGCATGCTCTGTATTTAAGCCCAGCAATTACCCTCACACATCGCCTCTGTGCAGAGAACACCTTAGTTGCTTGGGCAGAATGCCCCCAACACAGGATTGCATAGTTGATATGAGAGTGTATGTACCCATAGTATGCATTCATGAGCACCCTCTCAGACACACAACCCTTTAAGTTTCGGATAATATATGTGTTTTTACTTATCCGTCTTGCTGTTTGACTGGCATGTTCCTCCCATGTGAGCTTGGTATCGAGATGTACTCCAAGATTGTAGTGCGCACCATTAAAAAAAAAATATTTATCCTAAACCCTAATAGACGACACTGGCAAAAATTAATTTTTTTCTGGTATGTCAAAAAATATCCTAATTGGTATGAAAGCTATAATAAAAAAACTGAAATTTTTTAAAATTTTTAACACTCCGTAGTTCGAAAACTAAGACGTTTAGGACATATGCTCATATAAAGTTTTTTCAGTTGAGTTACTGGACACCCTGTATAGTCTGTAGAGAGAGAGAGAGAGCAAATAGATTTTTGTGAGTGTAAAAAATACCTAAACCATGGTTTTAGAAAACTAATCAAGGTTTTTTTTTTCAGCTATTAACTCAAAGTGTTACAAGTCTGCAGACATGGATTGTAGGAGAGATTTCATGGATAGATTCTATAATTTTTAACATTTTTGCCTTATTCCTTATTTTGATGTTGACTTCTTCTCAAAGATCCGCACCAGCAAGACTACCATTATTTTTTCTCTTATTTCTAAACTTGGCACTGGAAAGACTTATTTGTTCTCTTTATACAAAGTATCATGAAGAATTCGATACAAAAAATTTGTATAGTAACATCTATAGTTTCGTATGGTATTCGAGATATGCATTTACTTTTGTGGGAGCAGTTACTCTAGTATACTCAATTATTACATATCAGGATATCTTAGAACAGAATGTTTATTTGTTAAATACTATTAAAAAACAAAACAAAGAAATTTTGCTTTCTATAGAAAAATCTAGACGCAGTAAGAGTCCATTTGTATCGTCTTCCAACGTAGACTTTATTACAGAAAACAAAAATTCTATTCCACGTAACTCCGTTGATTTTTCTATAAAAGATAATTATTATAATAATGGTAAAACTACAACTTATACTTCTCCTGTGTCAAGGAGATACGAAAGAGAAATTAGTGTAGATTCTAGAGATGTAAGTGTTAATAGTAGTTTTTCTAAAAGAAAATTATTTTCAATGCAAACTAAAAAGTATAGTTTAAGGAGTCATAGTCGACAGGGAACTCCTGACTCAGGGGTTGTCCAATAACATTTGACTATGTGATTGTTAGTTTGTATATTTTCACAATTAGAAATTTTATGTTGACAGCTTCTTTGTTATTTTGTAAGATTTAGACATTATTTAGGCAGTTCCAATGTTGATTTTATTCCTCAAAATAAAATGGTTTTAGCATTATAATTTTATAATTATAAATGGTAAAAAAGTGATAATTTTATTTTGAGGTCTGCAGGCAGAGTTGGGTCGAATTCGAATACTCAGTATTCTGAATAGTATTCACAATACATTTTGCCGGTATTCGAATACACTTGTGTGTTTGGTTTTCGGTAGTTGGCAGAATTTTGGTTAGTATTCGAATAATTTTAAAGTATTTGATGAATACTTTTTTGAGTATTCGAATACGGGCGTTCCAAGTATTCGAATACCGGAATGTGTAAGCAGTATTCGAATACCAAAATTGTCACGAGTAGAATACCAAAGGGAACAAAACATGGGGAAAAATAAGGTGAGGACCGTTTTTTGGTATTCAAATTTTTTTTGCAATTTGCAATCATCGGTTTTTTTAATTCTAGTATCCAAATCTTATTTGTTTTCAGTATTCGAATACCGAATACTTTCTTTTCCGGTATTCGAATACCGATTTTCAGAATTCGACCCAACTCTGTCTGCAGGTATACTTTATAAAAATAAGTGTTTTTACTTAATATTAGATTAATATGTAAAGCATTAAGCTTTCTCTAGTCATTTCTCCATTCACAAAATTATTTTTATTTTAAATAAAATTGAAAAATAAATACTGCATGATTTTAATAATTAAGGTATTTGTTCCTCAGTGAATATATTTGACTAGAATTATATTAAGCTATATGCTAATGCATTGCTATTCAAGAGGTTTAAAAAGTTTGAAAAAATGCTACCACAAACTCCTCGTACAGATACATAGATCCAACTTTTTCAAGTTTTCATTTTATTGTAGTTGTCTTTAAATATTTATTTAATATAAGGCAACGAATCAAAAAATGCTCATATATTTGTAGTAAAATGTAAAGAAAGCCACTTGCTTCTTTTGTTCATGTTTAAAATACCTCTTTTATCTTACTCTAGTAAAAAATCTATTCTTTGATATTTTTGGCACAAAAAAGTATACAGATGTAGAAACGAATTCGCTGACCATAGGGAATTAAAAGCAAAGGAAATATTCGAGGTGGGATGTGTGTTGTTCGGGTCGCCGTCCGACGAAAGGCGGACGTGGTGGGCAGGCAGCCCCTGATCTTGTTCTGCTGGAATCGGCGCGCTCGTTGCAGCAGTGAACTGTAGGGAAGTACATAACAGATTGGTGGACGGACAGAAGCTAGCTGCGCCACTGATACCAAGGCAAAAAATATGGTATTTTAAATATAAGCAACGAACTGCGGGTGACTTTTTCTACATTTTAGAACAAAAACGTCAGCAGATTTTGATTCGCCACCCTGTAAAACTTCGCAATGCCGAATTTTGTAAAAACATTTTTAGTTTAGAAAAAAATTAAACATAGGTAAAATAAATCGAATACCATGATCTCGCAAATTTTAGGTAGTTTTTCATTGAAATTCGATATTAAAATCCCATTTGCGATATTTTTCACTTTTTAAATTTTTGAATCCTAAATATTGTTAGCATTAGGCAAGCATTGAGGTAGTTTTTCATTGAAATTTGATATTAAAGTCCCATTTGCCATATTCGCTGGATTGGCACTTCAGAGAATAAATTTATTCCTAATGCCATTATTTAGTTTAGGAATAACTATTTTACCTGAATGGTTTCAAATTTTTGCATGTTTTTGATCTCATTTTTAGCTACATTTTTGTGTATATTTTTTTCTAATGGTTTTTTGCTATATTTTTGTCGTTTGAAATTTTTGTTAAAAATGCTTATTTTCTAGGTTTTTTTTAGTACAAATTGTATATTGTGTAAATATATTTGCTATACAGTGACTGCTACTTATGAAAAAAACATATAATTAAAATTATAAAAAATATATATTTTTTTCTACAAAGGTCAGTAAAAGTTTGATTTTTAATGCACGAGGTTAGTGTGTAAAATGGCATTTTATGACACTGGTGTTAAAAATTATTTTAAACACTTATACTAAAAGTAATTTACTTTCAACATAAGGGGTGATTTATTACAAGGTACCTAAAAAAATAATAATTAAATAAAAATTATTAGGTAATATTTATTATCATACGGAAGAACTATATCTTACATTTATTTTTTAAAGATTATGGCTTTCATATATTGGCCTTTACTGCGCCTAACATGGTCTGTTCTTAAGCTTCAATTTCCGATTGCCAAATCAATTCGTTAGAATCACCACGTACACTCGCAGCTACTGCCGCTATATTTTCTGCACTACGTGCTGGATGTGGCTCATTTGGTTAAGAATTATCCAATATTAAAAATTGGAGTTCAAATTTTTAATATGGTACAGCCAATAGTCGGCTCAGTACGCCGATTATGCGTCGACTTTAAATTGCCCGAGGCGCACGAAATACATTTCTCAGAGAATGATATGAGTTTCATAAAACAGTTAAACAAGTTTTAGACGTTGTACCGGGGGCTAAGTGTTTCCAGGATAAATTGTCAAACAGTACTGAACACAAATACCATAAAAGTTTAAAATTTGGACCCTCTCATCTATCCAAAAATACCTACCAGAAAAAGTATGAATCACCCCTTAAAAACAAATTACAAAATTTAGAATTATCATTTTAGGAAACGATGAAATGTAAATTTGTATTGTTGCTCTGACTTATATTAGGTAAAAATTCAAAAGTAGCTTTATTGGCAGCTTATTTGAAGTTACTTGTCAACAGACACAAATCCAAAAAATTATGTTTTTTACCTTAAAAAATTATTTCATGGATAAATAGATAATATAAGATTTTAAAAATAATAGGGGGCGTCTATAAATTACGTGAGGTGTATTTTTCAAATTTTGGAGCCCCCTTCCCCCTTGGTGAGATTTTCTTCACCCCCTCCCCCGAAATGTCTGTGATTTATGGGAATGCAATAGTCTCAATTTGTTTAAACCGAAATTACCCGAAATTGATTTTGCAACCAAAAAATAAAGGTCCTCCTTTACCCAAAAAGAAAAAGTAAAAAAACAATGCATTAATTTTTTTCCTCTTTTTACCTATACAAAAATTACGTGAGATTTTCACAGATCTCCCTCCCCCCATCGTGAGATTTTTCTCGACCCCTCCACCCCCTAAATTGTCTCACGTAATTTATGGACGCCCCCTAATTATGCCGATGATAAAAAAAAACATTAATTTGGGCTTTTAAAGGTGTCTGTAGAAAAAAATAGTTTATGATATATGTACTAAAACCGATTTTATTGCTGGAATACTTCGCCTTTGGCGTCTTATTCCAAACTTCCCTTTTCACCACTGACTGACATATAATAAATATCTATTTTGGAAATTCCCTTTGCTTATCCATTAACCTATAAATCAATAATATTATCTATTTCATATGCTGCGGTGGAAAAATATTTAAAGAGTGGAAATGCTAATTGATCTACGTGCCCAAATGTTATGTTGTATTTTTTCTCCAACAATATATTCTATGTGACAGCTCCAATATTCCACTCTGAAATCACAGTGCCAATTTCATCCTAGCGATTGCAAAGGAAGTCCAAAGTTGAGGCCACCAGTATACCCAGCTTTACATTCTTTACTAATTTCTTTACCTTTTGGGGATTTCTATTTGACACTTAGCATTTCGACAAAAAGAACTTAGTTAGCATGATATCTAAAAAGTTATTTGAAAAGCTGACTTTAAAGTCACTATACAAAATTAAAATAACAATTTTGAAAAAAAAGGAATTTATTCCTTTTTTTTGGCTAAACCACAGATCTTATTTTTGGCAGGAACTCTAAGCGGGCAAAATTTCTTTTTTAAGAGCTAAAAAGTAATTAAGAAATATAAACAGCAGCACAATAATGTGTTGCATTTGTATTAAAGACTACTTGTGTTGCAAAAATAATTGGTATGAAATCTGCAATATCATTTATTTATGTAACATTAATAAAATAACTGTTTATGTTTAATAATATTTAATAAAAATGGTCTTTTCTACAATAGCTTTACTACATTTTGGTTGGAAAATCCTAATAAAGCGCTTAGAAATACAGGTTTACACACTTAAGAGTACCTGGCGTATCTAATTTTTACATTTTCTCGTTTTAAATTAACACAAAATACAAAAATTATATTTAATCAAATATGTTTGTCGCGTAAAAGTTAGCAAACAGATTTTAAAGCAAAAAATTGAGGTTTGTAATTCAACCAAAAAATTAATAAAAAATATTTTTTTTTTTTTAATTTTTATTTTAAATTTTGAATAACATTTTTAAATTAAATACTAAACAAGTATTTAAAAAAACTTTTTTAAATATCGTGTTAAGTAAACTGGTAATGTACTTAAATTTTTATTTATTATTTCCCCAACCGCCTACCCTAAGCCGGTTATCATTATTGATTTTTTGGTTACTGCATAAGCAGAGGTGACTGCCAAAAAATTGTTTTAATAATTTCAAAAATATATATAAAAATATTTTTCCTTATGTTTCCACCATTTTGGCGGTCATTGTATAATTTACAAAACACTAGGTAATTTTTGTAAATAATAATTTAGCACTTTTTAAGCAAAAAAACATCTAAAGTTACTTTACATAATGATAAAAGATATTTTTTTTTTGTCTTGGGAAGTTACAAACTAGAAATTTAGATGGAATTTTATTTCCAAATAATATATTATTAATATTATATAAAAAAGTATGTGTTAAACTTTTTTATCATTCTACAGATATTAGTTAAAACACAAATTATCCTAATAACAATTTATTTTTTTTCTGATAATTTACCAAAAACCAAAAATTCATAAAAAAATCAAAATAGCTAAACTTAACATTACATAATAAGACTGCATACTGCATAATACTAATATACCTAGATATAAAGCAATAGTTCCTTATAGTTAATCTCATTTAGTTTAGTAATAAAGATAGAATGAAGTATAACAATTGATTTTTATTATCACATCCATTTGTAAATTTCTAATTCTTTTACCCTCTTAATTTTGCCAACTGAGCTTCAATATCGTCATCTGTAAGTCCCTTTGATTTGCTTCCAACTTTTCCAGATTCTGGTAGGGGCGCTCCTGACATCTGCCAAAAAAGAAGGCAACATGAGACACGAGCTTGATTTTAAAATATCTGCTATAAGAGATCACTAGTGTGCAGTCATACTTGGAAAAAATATAATTTCCATTTTTACCCTTGTATTTATTGTAAAACTTAGGCAATATCAGCTATACACATCGTGCCACTTCAAAGTTACCATAAGCAATCAAAGGTACCATGGGCAGTTTTTGCTTATAAGTGGAAAGGAGATAGTTTAAAGTAACAACAGTGCAAGACTGACATGTCATCCTATCAAAAAGGTTTCAGATCAGAGCAGGCGTTCTCTGTCTGGTATATCCTTGCTAGTGTTTAACCCACAGAAACTCAATTGATAGCAACGAGCTGACAGAACGTGTATATTTCTAACTGCAAAACTTGCATGCATGCTTGTTTTTAAATTTAAGGTTGAAAATGATTATATTATGTTTATGACCTAAAGACAAAAATTCATTAAGTAATGAAGGCAACAAGGTTCTTAAAATTTAAAAGGTTTTATGGGCACAAACCTGATCTGAATGTTCTTGATTCATTTTTAAAGAAAGACAAGGGAATAAGTAGTAAATACTTTAAAAATTTTGCTTGAAAAAATATTTAAAAAATTGCTGGAAGCAAACCAATAATACAAAAACTGTTTTATTATAAATAAAAAATGATTTTAGTTTGAAAACTTTCTTTATTTTTTTGACTTGACCCCCAATGGCAACTGTTATGTGAATTGCCTAATAAGAATTAAAAAGATGATAAATTTTGAAAGATGAAGTTTTAGAAGCTGTAGTTTTTATTGCTAAGATATTAACATTAGATGCAACTAAATAAATTTAAAAAGTGTGCAAATATCAAGAAAGAATTAGAAGCGAATTTTGTGTCGTGAATGGCCAGGCAGGATGACATCCAGGGGTGCAAAAACTTTAAAATGTTGAGAAGCAAAAGACTTTTGAAGAGCAAAAAAAGTTCCTCACCTAATTAAACGACCTTTATTCAAACCTTTTCATATACAGGTCCCAAAAAACTTTAAAGACCAAAAAAAAGTCCTCACCTTTAAAAACTATCTAAACCTACTTGACCATATACTGGCATCACGCACATATAAAACATACAAAAGTCAGGGGAAGAGGGAACCTTTAAAGTCCCAAGATAACTTGACTTTTACCCCACAAAATGTACTTTTTCATACATTTTCTAACACTACCCAAAAGCCAGGGGTGCAAGTGCACACCCTCCCAGCAACCAAGATATTGTGCCTAAATTTTAATAAAGGTACCCACTTAAATAATACATTGTTTTTCTCCAAAAACATTACCTTTCCACTAATTTCAATTCCAATTTCATCCAAAACTTGAGTAACAATGTTATCACTTTCTTCTTCATCTCCAGATTCTGTGAGCATGTCATCCAAAGTATCATTGACTAAAAAGAGTAAAACGTTTTTAATAAGACAGTGTTCAAGACTTTACAATACCCCAACAAAGTAACATTATGTTGGTAGCTAGATATCAAGGAAATGAAAAATCATGAATTAGATATAGTATAGTAACCATTAACTAACCTAACTAAGAGAATCTTTCCAAAGAAGAAAATTAAAACAGTAAATATTCAAAGGACCAATCTAATTTAAAAACACACTAACCTGAATCAATATCTCGATCAATATACATAATTCTTGCTGTTTTATTGTTACGCTTTTGTGTGTTTGGTATGTTAACCAACTTTATTTAAAATTAACTTTTTGCCATCTTAAACCAAAATGTCAAATAATTTATAAAACCACTTTTTTTTATTTAAAAACAAGTAAATTAAAACATTATGTTATTTTAAAAAATCCAGAGAATACCACAGTCATATGGCATAAATACAAAAAAAAGGGTTATTTTCTAGAAACTTGTGGCAACTCCGATTTTGACAAAATTTGGTATACTGGGGTTTTTCGGGGCGCTGATAACGAAGAATTTTTTGCCGGAATGGTTTTGTACCAGAGATATCTACCATCAAAGTTGAATTTGAAACTAATCTTTTTTACTCCATGTTTCCTCTTTTTTACATACAATATCTGATCTAAAGCTAAAGTCACTGCCGTAGATAAGGTGTGGGGGAGGGGGAAAAGGGGTAATTACCTCCTTCTTAGGAAGGTTGAAAAATTTGTAAGTGTCAATACAAATGAGGTTGGGAAGTAGTGTAAGCATTTTTGTAGTAGCTTATGCACAACATGACATATTGTAGCAACAAAAATTAGAAAAACATGGATGTTTTAAGTTTAACTTACTCATTTCATCTGTCATCTCCATTTTCATATTCTCTTTTGTAAAAGCATTAACAGTAGCTGAAATTTGTTCTGGTTTCATCAATTTATTCATATTGGACATAGTTTTACCTGCGACCCCCATGGATTCGGCTAGTTTCACATTGGCTCCCATAGCTTTGTTTTGGAACTGTACCCCAGTGACTTTACTACTGGCAGCATAGGAACGAGTTTTTTGTTTACGAAGTTGGACTAATTGTTTTGCTAAAATTTTACAACCTTCTTGATCACCAGCATTTGCTAGTTTTTTAATTTCTTGTGTCTAAAATGTTAAAAAAGATGTAAGATATAACTTAGAGTTATTAACATAAAGGTGTGGTCTGGAGAAACATTTATATGTCCAGCATGGTTACAAGCTCTGTACACTTACCAATTTTTTTCTTCCCTTTCTAGCTTAAGTCTATCCCTTTCCAAATCACGTCCAACTTTTCTTAAGGCTCTGTCAGTTTCTTTTTGTTCCTCTAAAACAACAAAATCAAATTACGGAATCTATGTAGTAAACATGGTTTATCCTAATTGAACCATCGTTATTACCTTTAGGGTCTGGAGTTGACCAAAAGTTAAGAAATGACATTATTGTAAAAGCACTTTATAAATTTTAAAAATTATTACAAAGTTTGCACAATACTTTTAGATTTTTAAATATGACTCATTTCTAGGATTTAGGATTAATTTGTTTATATTTGTAGGTTATGTCATGAATAAGAAACGTCAAAAAAAAAACGAAGTTTAGGAAGCTTACTGTATTAAGTTAAAGAGTACTGTAATTCTAATTTTAATCTTTACGTGTAGAAATCCATATTAGTGAAAATATTAAAATTCTTGTTATCAATAAAAGAAAAATATTTACACTTTAGGCTTCATAATTTTAATATAAACTATTTATCTTAAACTATAATATAAGCATGCTGACAAATAAATTAAAATACATGTCTTAAAGTCTTTGTTAATGATTCTCAAATATATTTCCGCAATTTAGGATTTCGATAATTCTCGTAGGTTGCACACGATATAAGTATTTTGCAAGAGATGGCAGCACAAAAGAAACTTCATTTATAACTTACTTCAGTACTCCGATACAGTATTAGTTCAAATAGCTGCGGTTTTAAAATTTGGTTGTGTTGTATGAAAGGAGAGACGGTTAGCACTCCCCTAGACAAGGATGGAACACAAATACGCTTAAGGCACAGTTAAGCACATTTTTTTTATTTTATTTTATTAACGATTTTGAACATTTTTTATTCTTTTAGTAATCATATCTGTCTTTTACATTGTTTTATTTAGCCAGTTAAATAAAAAAAATTAAAGTTGTGTGTTGAAGCTGTTTAGTATACAAGTCGTGCCAGGTCTATGCTTTCAATTTAGTCACTGCGTGTTAAACACTAGCAGGGAGACACCTAAACCTGAAAAATGAAAGATATAATTTGCCTTATTGCTTATACTCTCAAGTGCAAAGACAAAAAAATCTATTCGCAAACCACAGTTTTGAGACAATGGATAATTTCGGTTTTATTCATTTTGATAACAGATTGTTTTGTCAACGTCCCAACCTTAAAAACCCTCCCTAGAAACACCGTTTAAATATTAAAAGGTAAAACTCTTTTACGCATTTAAAATAATGTAAAAACATGAAATGACCAAATTTTCGATTAGACTCTTTTGCCTTTGCACAGTAATGTACCTACGGCACTAAGCTGAGACTATATAAATATAATGGAAATTACATTTGGATTTGAATGATAATATTTCCGAAACTATTGAGATATATCAAATTGGTATTTTTGTAAAGCTCTTTAACATACCTTGTATGTTTATGTTGTGCACGTATTCTGTGGATGGACGACCGCTTCAGTAATAACTCCTGTACTTTAGCAAAGGTATGATGATTATTTTGTGACTTAACCAAAAACAAGTATGTCAAGTTACTATGTTTTTTTAATTTGTATTATTAATTTAATTAAAATCTTTATGTTGTTTCAAGTTTCAAATGCTATATTATTATTTTTTTAATTAACAAAATTTGACATTATTGCATGAAATATAAAGTAGTCATATACCACCAAGAAAGGTGTTGAGCTGTTCTGATTTTAATAAAAACAAAAGTAATTTTCATGCATATTTTGTTTTAATCAATTTTCATATTTTCCTATAGATTTTTAATAAAGCTCTTATTTTAGAACAAATCCGGGATGTAAATCGACACTTTAAACAATAAATAATATTTAAAATAAGATCAAACGATTAGGTATTCATAAAAGAAGGACATGTCCATTTTTTAATAAACACTTCTTAATTGTCTTTGGGATCAACATTATGACAAAATATACTTTAATTTGGTACCTGGAGAGACTTACATACACTATACACGTTGTGTGTTTTTTTAAAGTAAAATACTTTTAACAAATAAAACAAGCTGTAACATTATTTATTCGTTTTTTAAGTGTTATTATTTTTGGCGCGTATTTGATAATTTGGATTGTTGGTTGAGTAGCTTTTCAATTTATGGTGAATGCGCTGGAAACAGAGGATATTCGCCTAATTTAGAATAATAATCTATATTATGTGAGGGGGCTAGTTTCAAAGTGTACTCTACATTTACAAAAAAAAACAGTGTCAAATGTTTTTTTCTAATTCTCTATCTTAAAGAGCGTAAAAAATGCTACTAATTTGCTAATTTAAACTATTTTGTATTTTAAGTAATAACGAAGTTACCAATAACGGACACTTAATATTTGGACGAATGAATTATTTTTTGTTATTTAATTACTTGATATGTTCTCTATCTCCTACTTTAATGGCAGTTAATAAAAACACTTCTTGCTTTTCCCGTGACATTTTTAAACGGGTTCAATTTTATGATCTTTTAACCATCCTAGCACAGTCACGAGTTTTCGACCGAAGATGGTTCTGTTTTGATAAGAAAGTTACTCCTGCACACGTGAAGCACGATTTTTTCACACTTCGTACCATGTTTTTTTCGTTTTTTTTTTGAAGTTTTGTTTACAACATTTTAAATTTTGTTTTATTATTTTAGGTCATATAGTTAGTTCGATAATGACCAAAATGTCAAAACAAGTAAATGTTTATGTATTTAAAGAAAATTTAACTCTTTATACAGGGTGTTTTACAACTTATCCGACAAACTTTTAGGGCTAATTCTACTATATTCAAATATGAAAAAACTTTATATGAACACATGTCCTAAACGTCTTAGTTTTTGAACTGCAGGGTGGTATTTTTTTAATATTGTTTCTTTTTATAATTAATGTCTCCTGATGCACCTAAATATTTAATTTTTTCGCTAAAATAAAAATTATCAGTGACGTTCATGAGAGTTTTAAGTTTAATATTATTTAATAAAAAAATGGTACGCCCCTGCATTTTTCAACATAAGAATAATTTTAATACTTTTCATTGTTTGAAATAAATTTGATTTCTAAACTATTTATTTATTTAATGCACGGATTTCGCGTTAATAAATAAAAACCATTTCTCGGCATGGTCATTTCATATCAATAATATTAAATTCTAAAGTAAAAAAATCACTATTGTTATTTTTATTCTTTAATTAAATAGGGATATGACCTTGCTGAGAAATGGTCTTTATTTACTTAAGTAAAAACCGTGCATCAGATGAAAAAAGTCAGAAGATCAAATTTGTGTCAAACTAAATGAGAATTTAAAAAACAACATTTTAGAAAAATGCAGTGGCGTACGCTTTTTTCTTAAAAAATATTTACCTTAAGCCTCTCATGATACGACACTGGTAATTTTTTTCTTGTATGCCAAAACATTTGAATTGGCGCATTGGAGACATTCTCCAAATTTTTGAAAATATCTAAGTTAGTATAAAACTTTAAAAAATATATACTTTTAATTTTAATACCTTGTAGTTCGAAAACTAAGACGCTTGGGACATATGTTTATATTTTTTTATATATATTTTATTGTAGAATTAACCCTTAAAGTTTGTCGGATACGTTGTAAAACACCCTGTATATTATGAAGAGATATTCTGCTCTTGCAATAATATTTTAATAAAAATTAAAAGATTACTCAAAGGAAATAAATTGATATTAAATTAATTATTTTGAAAATTTTGTTTCTTTGACAAAAGAGATCCTTTACCAAAAGGAGGGTTGGTAAACCAAAAGTCGTAAGACAAAAGGGATCCTTTTTCAGAAGGTGGGTAACTCAAAAGTCGTCAAAAAAATAATTCAAATTCACTTTAGGAGTACTTTGTCCTACTGATTAGACCAAGTAAGGTCGAAGAGATTTTTCCAAAATCCCGTTACCTTTAGACGAAAATGTTCGGTTTTTCCCGTTCGTTTTCAATATCTAATAATATAACAACCCAGTTCGTCTGGCACAAGTTTGGTTTCTATCTGTTTCGCCTTCAATTCGGCTCTTCAGTTCTGGAGAAACCACAAGACAGGTTTATCTTTGTCCAATTAATTATTTTTATTTAGGTTATAAAAAATTTGAAAAATTTAAATTTTAACTTACTTAGAGATGGTTGCAACTCCTAAACATTTTTTACAACATATGTTTAGAGCTTTCGATTGATTTTTTGATAATAGTCTAATCAGAAAACAAGTCCTTAACGACGCTGCCAGACGTCTTACTTTTAAAATTTTAATGTAACCTAAACAAAAATAATTATTTTATATTAAATATATATATATATATATATATATATATATATATATATATATATATATATATATATATATATATATTAATTTATTTTTTTTAATTAATCTTTAAATTTTTATTATATTATTATAAGAAAAGAATAGGTCTTTTAAGATAAAAAAGTTTATTTTCTTAAAATATTTATTAAATATTTTTATTCTGAAGAAAAAATATTTTATTTAAATTTATATTTCCACAAAACAAAATAACCATGCAAAAATAATTGCATTGTGTTATGATAAAAATTCCTCTCCTTTTAGGTACTTATGGAAACGTCCCCAAAGACCCACAGTTTAAGTATTTACTAACGACCGTGTATCTGTTTTTACGAACCACAAAACTTAAACATCTGGAACTTGCATAAACGGCTCTTCTTTGGTAAACAGAGCCGTATTATCCATTAGGCTGACTAGGCTACAGCCTTGGGCGCCATGAAAAAAAAAAGGCGCCAGACAGGGGAGTAATGGGCGGTAGACAGGAGAGTTTTTAAAAGTTTAGGTTGAGTGGGGATTTCTGATGAATAATTTCTCTGTGCATAAGGTGCCTTGAAATGAAATAAGTAAATAGGCGTGAAAAGTAGGGAATGACCTGTTTTTTTGCTCTTCAAAAATTTTTTGGTGGAAAATAGGCGCTCTGAGAATTAAAGCCTAGGGCGCCTCGAAACAGTTAATACGGCCCTGTTGGTAAAACCATGACTACCGTATTTAAAATTTAACGTGTTAACGTGTCATACCGCACTAGATTGAAAATTATAGAGGGTTTGACCAAAATGCTACAACAAACTTCTTGGCCAAAATACAACGATGTAACACAATTTACCTAAATTGAAAAGTTAATTGTTTATAAGGTACAGAGTGTCAGTTTTCATTTTATTTTAGTTTTTTTTCTAATTTTTTAACAAAATTCGATATCATAGCTTTTTTCAGGGTGGGGAATCAAAATTTGCTAATTATTTTGTTTTAAAAATGTAAATGTACATACAGTCCTTTGCTTATGTACAAAATGTCGTAAATTTTTATTTCGTTATTTTTTGCACCAAAATGGTTACCTAGTAAATATTGCTACGAAAACCGTTATTAGATATTTTCATTAAACGTTTTAGTCCACACAAAAATATACATTGGATTACTTCACACTTTACCTAGGCCACCCGAGTCTTTCAAACGTATGTACAAAAAATCACCATGAAATTTTTGCACCAAAATGCAACCATCTAACGCAATTTACCTTAGTTATAAAAGGTTTGTTCCAGCAGAATGTTGGAAACATGTTAGCAACAATCGTAAAACGCAGAAATTGTTACAATCATTAGTCAGAAATGTTGGCAACAGTTTTTGCTGGAACGAAAAATAAACAAGGCGTGCATACTGCTTATACGTCAATACAAGAAAGGTTATGTTAAAATTTGTCAGTAATATTTGAAGAAAGTTTGCAAACTTTTCAAACAGTTCCAACATGTTTTCAACATCTTAAAACTACTGCTGGAACAACAAACAAATGTATAATATTACAAAGATGGCACTGCTGGAACGACAAATTAGACGTGCGCAGAATCCGAACGGTTGCAAACATTTCTGACAGCCTGCTGGAACAAACCTGGTAGAGTAAAATAATCAAATGGAAAATTTAACACCTTATATCTTTAAAACGGTTGCTTCTGACGATATTTACTAAGTAAGCCTTTTTGTTGGTAAATCAATAAGATTAAAGATTTCTGGACAAAGCCATAAAAAAGTTATGACATTTTGTACACAAGCAAAGGATTGCGATAGCTTTCTCTACATTTTAAAACAAAATCGTAAACATATTTTAATTTTTATGCTATAAACTTCATTTAACCTAAATTTTTAAATTTTATTTTAAAAATAAATATTTAAAAATAACCAAAATAAAACAAAACCTGTTTTTCGCAAACGGTAAACTTTTCAACTAATGCAATCTGTGATACTTATTGGTTTAATTTGGACAAAAAAACAAAGACACCAGTTATAATTAAATATATTATGCAAAAACTTACGTGTTATGTGTCATTGCATTTGAAACGTCATATGCTAACTCAATGGAAGAAAAGGGTGGTCCATTTTAAAATTTATAAGTAGGAAACTGGCCCAAAATGGCATACCCAGGTAAAATGACACACTTCATAATTTTTGAATTTCCCGCTTTAGCAGCGACTTTTTAATTGTGTTGGAGCATGTAATATGATCACTGCAGTAAGCATCAAAATTACCGTACAGGTGCATGTCCCTGATTTTTTTGCACGACATCACAAGTTCAATTTCCAATTCACCAACCGCCAAATAGTTCTAATCAATTTAGAATTTGTGCATTTTTGCAAAGTTACAAATTTTGTTTTTTTATTAAACCACAATAATTTAGCTATGTTTATTTATAAATATGATAACTATAGGTGTATTTATACTCTCAAAATTTAAGCATGTGTGCTAAATTGTTGTTTTTGGGTAAAATGACATACATGTAATAAGTGTAAAATAACATACTGTTTTAACGTGTTCGTTAACGTCAATTTTTTTCCTTTATGATTGGTAAATATTAAACGAAATCTATACGCCAAGGTTGTTCAAAGTGGGCCCATGTTGAATACTCTTGGTTTCCCCTAGAAAGAAGATATTTTCCGTGAACTTTGTTGTTAAGTTAAAAAACAGTCAATATTATTTACAAACCTTAGCATATTATAAATGGCTAATGTTTTTAATACAAATAAGTTTTAAATTTATTCAATGTATATGTTTTTACTTTATAAAATTCTTAAAATCGTCTCTTGAAGGTATATGTTATTTTAGCCATATTGCATTTATTTTTTAACCAATCCAGTTGATATTTGGCACACAAATCGAGCTTTGCAGATTCTAAAATTTTAAGACAAAGTACTTTTTTAAATACCGCCAGAGGGCACTTTACCTAAAACATAAAATTTATTTACATCATATTTTTTTATTTTGACAGATATGGCAAAGCTGGGGCTAAAATCGCCCCGTAAAGTTTGTCGGTTGAGTTACTGGACACCCAGTATGTATGTAGGTAATTTAATTGAAATTGATTAAAACTTTGATGTCTATTGGTGCCTAAACAGTGAGGTTTATCGACTTTAATAAAGAGTACCTTATTTTTTAAGTTTTTGATTGTCTATAAAATGGCGCCCCCAGCTTTGCGGTACCTATCAAAATAAAAATGTTATGATGTAAATAAATTTTATGTTTTAGGTAAAGTGCCCTCTGGCGGTATTAAAAAAACTTTTGTCTTAAAATTTTAGAATCTGCAAAGCTCGATTTGTGTGCCAAATATCAATTGGATTGGTTAAAAAATAAATACAATATGGTGAAAAAACCAAAATAAAACTTGAATTTTGACGGCTTGTAACTAGAAAACGAATGAAATTTTGTAAAAAATTTATATGAAGCTCTACACTTACTTTGTCAAGTAGAATCACCCACTTAAGTTTCATGATCGATTTTTGAATCACCCTGTTATGGCTAATGTTTTTAATACAAATAAGTTTTTAATTTATTCAATGTATATGTTTTTACTTTATAAAATCCTTAAAATCGTCTGTTGAAGGTATATGTTATTTTAGCCATATTGCATTTATTTTATATAAAATAAGACATAAAAGCCATTTTCCCCTACTGGTGGTTTCCAGTAAAACTAGAAGTGAGAGGAAATAAAAGAATAGACAAAACAATAATGTTTTTTTATAATTAAATTCAAAATGTTTTGTAAAAAAAAATATTTTTGTGTCAATCTTAATGTGGAATATTATAAAATATTTTTTATTGTACAGTACGATAAACAATGGTTTTATTTCGCCAGTTTTGGTGCCAAATAAAAGTAAAAAATTATAGTTTTTGTTGGACATGTGGGGTGTTAATTTAATAAGCATAGCTCACTAATTAATGAAATTAGGTATATTTTTACTTTTTTAGCCCTTTCTTAAATTATAATTTGTGTTTTCCATTTTAGATATTAAAAAAAAATTAAATTTTAGATAAATTTTATAATTTTAGTACATTAGTCATTACCAAATGTAAACGCTTATTTTTAATATAATGTAATAAAATTATGTCAAAAAGATTATCTTAAGGTGATCTTACTATTTGTGATTTTATCTCAATAAACGTATGGTCTGTTAAATTTAAAACTCACCCTTATCTTGGTTAACCACCATTGTACGTGAAGATTTCATTGACTTTTATAGTAGTCCAGAAAATCGACCACACATCGGTCGTTCTATTGGGTCATTCATTTTAAAATACCCAAAAACTGTGTCCGATTCTCAGGTATTCTTCACTTTCTATAGCTTATTTTTGGTTTATATAGGTACGGAATTCAATAGACCACCCCAAAAGTCGATGGTGTACAAATATTTACTTTATTTTTACAATGTGGATAATACTTACTATATCCGTTTACGGATGTAACAAGTCAATTTTGGAAAAACCAGGAAGAGAGCATTTTGTAAATATTAACATTTCAATTTAATTTTTTCTTGTTTGTTTTGTGACAGGTGATTGTGGTCGTAAAATGTTTCTACCTGGCCCCTGTTTAAAATAGTTTTGCAAAGTAGTTTTATAACTAGCCAAAAATAATAAAAAGCAATATTTGACCAATTGAATATCACTTAATCATCATTAGGACCTTATTTATGTAAGACACTCACGGTACGTTAGTATTTAGGCTCAGCCTTCGTGGATTGTCCAAAGTTAAAAAAAATGAATATAATAACTAAATTACAATAACTAGAACTTGGTGGGTAGGAGGAATAACTTTTTCTGTTGAGCTGGTTTCACGCTTATCAAACTTCTTGTCAAATAAGTCAATAAGGATCATGTTATGTTTACCTTGACAAAAATTGACAGTGTATTATAGAAAATTTTATATCAAAGATACAAGGTTGCATTGTCAGTGTTTAAAAGATTAAAACATGCCCTATTTTTCTTTAAATATTTTGATGTCATACTACCAACCTAATGGATTATTTAAAAATTGGGATATCTAAGATATCGTTTTTTTTTATCTCGAAAGAGTATATGAATAATAAAAGCCAAACTCTAAAGTATTGTTATGTGGCGTAACGGAGGTTACGGTTCCAAGGTTAAATGAATCTTTATTCCGTTCCGTCCAAAAGATATAATAAATCGAAAAAAAAAATCTTACTAGTATTTTAAAATCAAATTAAAAATATAAACACAATTTTTCTGCATTTTTGAGGCTCTTAAATTAATTTTTAAAGTCCTAAGTTAAAATCCCATAAAATAAAATAAATAGTTTTTTTTGTTGTTTCCAAGTTATTTTCTACAGAACTAATACTTATTATATGTATATTAATAAAAACTAACAGAGGTAAATAATGTTTAGAACTTTTAATTTATACATGCACCAATACCTATAAGATCACTATTTACATAAGCGATTTGTTATAAAACACTTTGTTTAATTCCTACCAAATTTTTTCTTGTCCTACATGCCGAGAAAATCGAATATTTTAAATCGTTACAACAAAAGGCACTAACTTTTTCATAAATCAAAAGGTGTAGCTCCACACGGTTGATATAAAGTCTCAGCAGTGTTTTTAATCGACTTCCTTTGAATCCTAAAACAGTAAATTTGGAAAGACGGCTTTTTCCTATATAAATAAAAAAAAACCCTCTCTGAATCGACATAACTTACGCAAGAGGGGGTGACCCTTTTAAATGAGCTTATGTCCTGCCGTGACCACACGTCGAGGTGCAGTTTAAAAAGGCAACATTTTCGTGCACCAATAAAAAGATAAGTAAAGAATATCTTTTTATGGTACAAATATTGTTGTTCTCATTAAAAATAATTTTTGTATATTAAAAAAGGCAACCAAGTAGTATTTAAATAATTGGTGTTGAGGCGTTACAGTTACCTTTCTTTAATAATATAAAACCACTACCTTGATCCCGTTTCTTTTAAGAAATTTGTCTGTCTTTTGACGTGATAACGTCTTATAATTCGATGGAGCCGGCTGCACGCACAAAAAACATGAATCATGCGGCGTTTCATTTAAAGCTTGAAGTGCAAGTAAGAGCGCGGAAGAGGCACATTTGGCCTCCGCGTTCGGCAGCGTTCGACATCTGTTTCTCATGTACTTTGAGCGGTCCTCCTGCTATACAATATTACAATTACATGTTTTCGTCAAGTGAGAAGTGCAGTGAAAAGTGAATGTGGTGTAAATTGTTTAATTTTCTATTGAAAAATGCAACCATTCCATCAGTATTTTCTTATGACGTTGTCACGTTAAACTATCGTCAGTAAACCGACTTTACAGACAACCGATTTTATTTCCACAATTGCTTTCCGAATGGTGACACTTACAAAATGTGTACAGGGTGGCAACAATAGATAGAACAAATCTGATTACACAATCTTGGTTTCGATTTTTGAAACAAATTCAGTGGTAAAAGTAAATCATGGCTTAGTTAAATCGTTTTAAAAATACAGAGTGTTTATTAATTTTTGTCAGTTTGGCCAGGCACATGTAACTCGCTTGTAATTAGAGATGTAAAATGTAAAAGGAAAGTTTTGGGGATTTTTACCTAGAATTCAGTGGCATATAGTTAGACCCATATTTATTTCATTCTGAAAGCGATGCCGCCAAGTACACAAAAATGATAAAGCAAATAAACCCTTTTGAGAACAATAATTTATTGCAGCAAAAAATATTCAACCCGACGACTACGCTACGCGTTACAGAGTTTTATGGTACGCCAGAGACGAAATAAGAGGATGTTTTTAAGTACGTGATACGTGTTCTCGCAATATTTTTATTTAATTATCTAAAAAATATGTAATCAGGCTCTGTCAGAGGCTGTGTGCTTTCGAAAAGGTTTGTTTACTTTATCATTTTTGTGTACTTGGCGGCATCGCTTATAGAATAAAATAAATATGGTCTTAACTATACCTATATTTTTTTCATTTGCTGATATTTTAAACTTATAACACAAAGTTGTTTTTTTAAATGAAACAGCTTGTATTTATAAATATAAAAAGTGGTAGATATAATTTTCATATATATGTGTATCTCTCGCACTATTACTTCTCTATAACAATTACAGATACTTATACAATTTTGTCCCATTTTTTAGAAAAAAGGTACTTTCCTCTTAATCATTTCTCTTATTTTTAGTTATAACTCGCTTGTATATTACCAATCGAAGTAATTTTTTTAATTATGAGTTTTAGACCATGCAACCATTTTCCCCCGAAAAAACGTTTAAAAATTCCAAAATTTTTGGTCCATTTGTCCTCTTGTAACACCTATTCTGGGACAAACTGTATGTACCTCCTAGCAAGCTTGAATCCAGCATATCATTGTTATTCTAAAAAAATATAACAATTAACTTTTAAAATTGCATGCCTGCTATTGTGAATAATTTCTGTACTAAAAGATGTAGCAGATGAACTGTGTCCATTTATCCCAAAAACCACAAAGAGCAGTTGGTCCTTTCCATCTTACCGCAGATAGAATAATAAACTTGTAAACTGCTTTTCTTGAAAAATAAAATACGTCTGTCGCATAAAATAACATAGAATGTAAGAATTCGGAAAATAATGAAAAGTAAACATACGTAAGTTAGTAAGTTAGAGGGTAAAAAGGGCCGACCAATTTGATACATCAGGGAATTTTAAAAATAAGCTTTGTAAAAATTTAAGAAGATATTCTCTTGCATTTCTAATACCTTCTTTTCTGGGATAAAAGCGCTCTTTGGCAAAATTAAGGGTTTTTACGAGAAAGCAAGTAAAGTAGATTATTTATTGCAACCTGAATTTAATAAACTTAATAATAAAATATTAGGTTAAAATAGTCAAAGGTATTTATTTTAGTTAAGCCTATTAAGTATCGGGAGGTTTAATTATTAAACAATAGCTATTAACAATTAAAAGGCCTGGTTCCTAAGAGTAAAATCTTCATTTATTTTTTTTAATATAAAAAAATGTCCTAAAGTTATATTTTTCATCGCTAAATAATAAAAATACTATATTTTTTAGGCCATAAATACATCTTTAACAGAGTAGTCAAACTTAAGAAAAAAATGCATATTATTTAATTTATAGGTTCTATGTTTATTTTTAATATTATTTTTTATTGTTTTGGAGTCCACAAAGTCTAAAAGCCTAAATACTAACGTACCCGGGTTGTCTTATGCGAGGTAAGAGGAAGTTTGTTGATACGGGACTTAAATACTTAAATATTTAAGGGGACCTCCACGGGCAGCATGTTCCACATTCTAGAAACTTTGAGGATAAAAGAACTAACAAAGTTTGGAGCCAGTCCAGTTGGACCGTATAGGGATGCATACGTGCGGCACCACGAGTTTCTCTAGTGGAAACCGTGAGTGAAGGAATAATTATACTGGCCAGTTCTTCATGGAAGTACCTATAAAAAGCGATAAATCCCCCATGACCTAACGATGGGCAAGAGCCTTTCTGTAAGTAAAGAATAATTTATGCGACAAACAGCTTTTCTTTAAATGGAACGTGGAACGAATGCCAGGGGTTTGGGGGACGACATGCCCCAGATATGAGAACAATATTCCAAGGGAGGACCTTTAAAAGGTAATGAATGCCTCTTTTTTGGATGCAATACTGTGAAACTCGTTTAGACCCTCATGACACTCGTATCTCCCCTTTACGCTTTTGTCGTATTCCATATGGTTTCGCTAATATTGCTATTGAAGATATGTTCTGTAGTTGGGTGGATTCATTTAATGGATGGTATTTATTTGGGTACACGGGTACTAAAAAAACAAAAAAAAAAAAAAATAAAACAAGTAAAAAGATAATTAACGTTTCGGTGGCAAATCTGCCACCGTTGTCAAGATAAATTGAATAAAAATAATAAAAATAAAAATAAACTATTATTAAGGTTTAAAAAAATTTGAAATTTTTATCTGTTTTTTAGGATATTCTGAAATCTTTGACATTTAATGTCTCAGTTGGTTTTTATTCATTTTTTAAACAATATTTAACTATAATACATTTTAAGTACCAACAAAGACAATTGTAGTTGGTACCCAATATAAATTTTATAAAGTTTTCGACCAAAATTAAGTTATAAAACAAGCTAAAATAAGAAAAAAAACAAATATTAAAACAGCCAAAAGACATCATTTGAAGTGTTTATCAAACGATGGGTGGTAGTTGTTCAATTTGTACCGACCACCCGCTATTTCAGACTTGTCTTGCCATTAATTTCATCGAGGGTCCAAATTTAAATTAAACAAATTTAGGAGTTTGGTTCATTTAAATTTTAAAACGGACCAACTTGTTACCGGGACGGCTGAACATATTTTTAATTTGTAGGACGCGTCTGGTAATATTGAATAATTAAAGTCCATGAGGCCAATAAGGCTTGACACAGCTTTTTTTTATCTCTAATTGATCTTTTTAATTATTAAAATTGTTTTAAGGGTTTTACGTTATTCGAAGTGCACTACTTTAGTTGAGGCGTTGAAAGCCAGAGCGTACCATCCCATCCCACTATTTAAAAAATGTACTTTAATGCGTATTTTCAATATAATAAAACTTATTTATCAGAGCTGGATGAGAGTGTATTCACTAAGCTACCACCATTCTACAGTGTGTCTACGCAAGTTGGCGGCATATGGGAAACTTCTTAATTAATTATTTTACGAAAAATAGTTATTCTTTATAAAAAGTTCAAAATACAATATAAATAATTACTTTGTGCAAGCCGTCATGTGAGTTTGTTTATATTTGGAACATCATCAAGTAAATTAAACCTAGGCCCAAATACTTAAAATATAAATATTTTCTCTTTTTTTTTTAGTTATAAGGGGGTTGCGATACATTATGTAACTATAAGTATAATATTTATTTTTGTTTCTGTAATATATCATAGGTTTTAATCAACCAATATTAACTAATTTCTTTAATAATACTTCTGATTATTTAAAGCTACAATAAAATTAGATGTTTTCAAAATTATTTAGACTTGTGTCCATTTTAGGGACAATTCCATTTCTGGGTTAAATTGAAAAAGATCATCTTAATAATAACAAGAAATGCATACGGCCCTGATGTTTGTCCACCTATTTTGGTTTTAAAACACATTGTTTTTTTATTGGGTAAATCTTATTTTGTAACACCCTGTACAGAAAAAAAATAATTCGTCGTTTTTCACCTGTTTATTAACAATCAGCTAAACAATTTTATGTAAGGATGGTAAGAGGAACAAAACATTACCATGGTAACGTTTCAGTTTTTATTGTCTTTAAATGGACCAGCAAAGTGATCAGAATTCAACTAACTTTACAAAGCTTTTCCCGCGCAGTTTTTTATAAAGGCGAAAAATAATCAAAAAGTATGAAATAAGCTGAACTTTTTACAACCCTTTAAACTAAACAAATATCTACTAAGTCTGTAACATATTACTTAACTAAAAATATTTAAAATTAAACGATTTTTATAATCTCTCAGTCCTTCGGACTAAGAGGGGACATACGGCCAAGGACCTAGGATACAAAAAGGAAAAACAAAAAGAACGTATTTTTCCAATCTCGTTAATTAAGGGTATTTATATGTTTAATTAAACCAATAAGAGTGGGAGCCAGTAACGGACATTAGGAGGCAAAATTTACAACGTTACTAAATTATTATTTTTAAATTCCTAGTAAAGATTCTTATATGCAAAATACAATTTTTTTAAACTTTGTATTTGAATACATTGTATACAAATTATTTTTTAAATTGCAAAAAAAAATTTCTTTGTATACCTCAAATTTTAGCCATAGCTACTTGTGTTGGCCAGATATACATAAACATCCTGTATATAAGAAATAAAAAAATATATGGTTCTCTTTTTTAATTTGAAATATTTAATTGAAAAAGAAAAGTTTAAGACTTTTTTTTAAATATCAACTTTCGTTACACCCTGTATATTGTACAAAAAAATCTGGTCAATTTTAAATTTTTAAATAATGTGCGTATATTCATTTGCTTGCAATATACTTTTATACCAGGCGTTTTATTTATAAAAAAATGTTGGCAAGAAATTTAAAAACACTTTGTATATAAAACCTTTATTAAAACCTAAGATTCACCGTATAATGCAAATGATTAAATATTTTAAAATTTTGGTATCAGGTATTTGAAATACCCTGTATATAGAGAATACTCTATTTTTTCATGTTTAAACACATTGTATAAAGAATAATTTTTTAAAGAAATTTTATATGTTTACCCAACATTATAATATTTAATTTTTGAGACAGCCTGTACTATTCTTATGTGTTATAATATTTTAACCTATCATATACATCATCCACTAAAATTTCATCGTGACATATTCATAAATAAAATTGTGGGAATTTTTTCAAATTTTAATTTAAAAAAATCATTTTAATTTTTTGAGACACCCTGTATTATTTTTATATGTATAATAATATTCTACCCTATCATATATATCACCCATTATAATTTTGTCTTCATATAATAATAAATAATATGGTTTAAAATTTTTAAAAATTTAACAAAAAAAACATATTTAATAAAATTTTTTAAAACATCCCGAATGAGGTTTTTAATGTTTTGGAGTAAAATTTATTAAGTTTATTGTTATTCAATAAAAATATTGTCAAAAATGTTGTAAATAAAAAAAAATTAACATTTTTTGGTCAAAATTCTATTGAAAATCACTTTTTATTTTATATCTCTGTTATTATTTAGGCTATGCAATTTTGGTAAATAATATTTTAGATGGACAATTTAATTGTCTATATTTTTTAGTCTATTGAAATTTTTGTATCTATTATAGCTTTAGAGAAAAAAAATATTTTTAAAAAATTAAAATAATAAATATCTCAAAAACTAAAACAGATAGAAAAAAATTTATAAAACAAAAAAGATGTAGTTACAAATTCTCTATTCTAAAAGTAATTTAACTTTTTTTCTAAACCTAACAGTTATCGAGATATTAATAAAAAATCGTTGTAACCCTTCAAAAAATAGAAAAATTAAAAAGTTTATTTATTGATTCTTTTGTAGTTTTTTGATGTTTTTGGATAAAATTTATTAAGTTTATTGATTTTCAATAAAAAATTGTAAAAAATATTATAAATAAAAAAATATTTTTTTAACATTTTTTGGTCGAAATTCTATTGAAAATCACATTTTATTTTATATCTTTGTTATTATTTAGGATATGCAATTTTTTTAAATAATATTTTAGATAAATAATTTAATTGTCTATATTTTTTGTTTTATTCAAATTTTTGTATCTATTATAGTTTTTGAGAAAAAAATATTTAAAAAAATAATAAAATCCTAAATATCTCAAAAACTAAAAGAGATGGAAAAAAATTAAAAAACAAAAAGATGTAATTACAAATACTCTATTTTAAAAGTTATTTAACTTTTTTTTCTAAACTTAATAGTTATCGAGATATTAATAAAAAATCGATTTTTAGGGATTTTTTCCATGCATATCCCCTTGAAAAAAATGTAAAAATTAAAAAGTTTATTTATTGATTCTTTTGCAGTTTTTGATGTTTTTGGGTAAAAGTGATTAAGTTTATTGATTTCCAATGAAAAAATTGTAAAAAATAATATAAAAAAGTTTACAAAAATTTTAAATTTTAAAACCAAAAAAAAATATTTTAATTTTTTGAGACACTTTGTATCATTTTATTATGTATAATAATATTTCACGGTATTATATATTTCGCCAACAAAAATTTTATCTTTATATCTGCATAAATAAAATTGTCGAAAATTTTTAAATTTTAAAATAAAAAAAAATATATTTTATTTTTTGTGACACCCTGTATTATTTTTTTATGTATAATTATATTCTTTCCCATTATATATATTACATATCAAAATTTTATCTTTATATCTTTATAAATAAAAGTGTAGGAAATTTTTAAATTTTAAAAATTTACCATATAAAACTAACCAACATGTTTGGTACACCATGTATATTATTTTAAATATAAATATTTAATTTTCCTTATTTAAATTATTAATTTTTTTAAATGTTTTGTATTTATTGAAAAGATCCTTTGTATACAAATTTTTGTGATATCCTGTATACTGTATAAAAAAACCTACCCAAATTTACATTTGGATACTGTGTAAATATTTATTTGCTTACAACCTAGTACAGGCGTTTAATTTATAAAATTTTGCACAGAGTTTTTAGGACTTCCCATATTATATAAAACTTTTAATGAGAATAAAATCCCCTTATTTATTCTTTTTATATATATTTTTAAGATCTTGTATAAAATACAAAGAATAAATTATTTTTAAATTCTAGTTAAAGATTCTTACGATACCCTGTATAATAAATATGCAAAATACAAAAATTTTCAACTTTATAAATACATTGTATACAAAGTATTTTTTAAATTGTTAAAAAAACATTTTCTATGTATACCTAAAATTTTAGGCCTAGCCACTTGTGTTGGCTAGATATACATAAACATCCTGTATATAAGAAGTAAAAAATTATATAGGTCTCTTTTTTAATTTAAAATATTTAATTTAAAAAGAAAAAGTTTATGATGTTTTTTTAATACCAACTTTCGTTACACCCTGTAGAATGTACAAAAAACCTGGTCAATTTTAAATACTCTGCGTATATTCATTTGCTTGCAATACAGTCTAATACCAGGCGTTTTATTTATAAAAAAATGTTGGCTAGAAATTTTAAAACACCCTGTATATAAAACTTTTATTGAAACCCAAGATTCAATGTATAATGCAAATGATTAAATATTTTTAAATTTTGGTATCAGGTATTTGAAATACCCTGTATATAGGAAATATTCTATACCCTGTATATTGTAGTTCTGGTAACAGGCTTTTGTAACACTCGGTATAAAATATGAGAAACATTTAATTTTGTAACTTTTTAGACCCACTGTATAAAATTTATTATCAAAAAACCCAATTATTTGTATAATCCCCAACATTTTACCCTACATGTGTTGACCAGATATACATAAACACTCTGTACATAAAACTAACCAAAACACAAAGGTCTTTCTTTTTTACTTTAAAAGTCTAACTTTAAAAATCACTGTACATAACGCTTTTTTGTAATTACTGGTTTTACTACCGTACAGTTTTTGGTCAGCAATACATCAACATCTCTGTATATAAGACATACAAAACACTGTAACATTCATGTTTTTTGACACCTATTTTTGAAAAACCTTGTGCACAAAATTGTGCTTTTATCTAAAAGTTTCTATTATACCATGTATATTGTAGGTCTCGTAACAGGTTTTTAAAACACTCAGTATAAAAATTATGGAAAACATTAATTGTTTTAACTTTTTTGACGCACTGTGCAAATTGTATTAATAAAAAAGCTAAAAAAGCCCAATCGTATGTATAATACAAATGTTTTTAACCCTATACAGGGTGTTCGAAAAATGCACGGCCAAATTTCGGGAGGGGATTTCTCATTAAAAAATATGAAAAAAGTTCCTATAAACACGGGTCCGAAAATGCATAGTTTTCAAGATACAGGGTGTTAAACTTTTTAAAAAAATATTTCTTTTGTAATTATCTTGAATACCCTGAAACCGATTTTCTTGAAATTTTTCAGTGTTATTTCTAGTAATAAGGGCCTAAGTCAGGCATAATTAAATTAAAATTATTAAGTCCAGTGGCGTCTCACGGGACATCTTATCGAAAATAATTGTAAAAAAATGTACGCCACTGACTTTTGTAACTTTTTTATTTTTTTAAATAAGCAACTGAAAATACAATTTTTTTATCTCCTGAAATTTTTTGTATCTTGCTTCGTTTTCGAGAAAAAAATAAAAACCACTTTATCGCATGTTTCTTGGGACGGAATTTTTGATATTTGACGATTTACTGAGCAAAAACAGTTAAAGATAGAGCAAAATTAATTTTACTTTCCTATCTTAACTTACTAAGGACTATCTAATGACATTAAAAAGTGAAGGTTAACTGAAGATTAAAGAAGGTGAATGTTGAACCTAAATGTTGGACACCCTGTATCTTAGAAACTATGCATTTTCGGACCCATGTTTATAGGAACTTTTTTCATATTTTTTAATGAGGAATCACCTCCTAAAATTTGGCCGTGTATTTTTCGAACACCTGTATAGATATACATAAACACCCTGTACCTAAAACTAACCAAAACACAAAGGTCTTTCTTTTTTACTTTAAAAGTCTAACTTTAAAAATCCCTGTACATAACGCTTTTTTGTAATTACTGGTTTTACTACCGAACATTTTTTGGTCAGAAATACGTCAACCCACTGTATGTAAGACATACAAAATACTGTTACATTCTTGTTTTTTTATACCTATTTTGGAAAAACCTGGTACAAATAAAACATGAACTTTTATCTATACAGGTTTGGGCTATACCATGTATATATAATATAGTTCTCAGTAAAGAGTTTTTCGAAACACTCAGTATAAAATATAGGAAACACAAAATTTTTGTAGACCCGCTGTACAAAATGTATTAATAAAAAGCCGAAAAGAAACCAATAATATGTATTAATACCAAAAATTTAGAACCTACATATACATAAACACCCTGTACATAAAACTTACCAAAGCACAAAAGTCCCCCTTTTTACTTCTAAAACACAAACTGAAAAAAAACCCTTACATACATGGATTTTTGACTATTACTGGTTTTACTACCCTACATACTTTGGTCAGAAATACATAAACATCCCGTATACCTGATTTTTAATACCTATTTTGAAAACACCATGTACATACAAAAATATTCTTTTAACTACAGGGTTTGACTATACCCTCCATAACGTAGTTCTGGTAATGAATTCTTTAAACACCCAGTATAAAATATGAGAAGCACAATTTTTTTAACTTATCAGACGCACTGTATAAACTGTATAAATAAAAAAGCCAAAAAGAGTCCAATTATACGTATAATAATAAATATTTAACCCTAAATGTTTTGACCAGATATACATAAACACTCTGTACATAAAACCTATTAAAGCCCTTAAGTCCCCCTTTTTTACTTTGAAAGTCAAAATTTAAAAACACCCTATACACAACGGATTTTTATCATTACTGATTTTTACTAATTTGGCCAGGAATATTTAAAACATCCTGTATAACATATGTCTTTTCTTAATTTTATTATAAATATCTAATTTTTATAAATCATTTATCTAATATTACCAATTAGTATTTTTTTCTTTGTAATAGTAACACTCTGTATTATGCTGGCTCAAGGTTCGTCCTTTTAAAACATCCTGTATAACTTTATGTATGTTATATATGTTACATACCTACATTCTATACTATATGTAACACACACAATTTCCTGAGCACCGTGTACGCGAGAATTTCATATAATAGATCGTCCCTCGTATCTGACCATTCCAGCTTTATTTAACGTGATTTTGTATTGAAATCGGACATAGTTTTAAATAAAATGTCGCATATAGGTCGTGAAAAATTCCAAATTTTCCGATCCAAGTATAATTTTCCACCGGAAAGCTGTATTTTTTTAAATTACGAAAAAATAGGTCTATCTTAAAGATGCCCAAAGTCAACTGACAGTTCATATCTAGACTAACTAGAACTAAAACATCAAAAAGGCTTTAACGGTCCAAATTAATTAAAATTTAGTTTCTCATTGGTGTTTGGAAAATAAACACAATTGTTGGTTCTAGAATGCTTGCTTATTTTGATTAACAGGCCCGCCGCTAGCTGTTTGATCGCCCGCGTGCAATAGATAATTCAAATTGGGCTTGCAACATTGTTAAAAAGCCCTCACCGGCATAATTTTGAACTAGTATAAGAGTCCATGACAATTCATAGTCAAGTTTTTCTTGTTGTTGTGGCAGTTAATATCGAGTTTTTTAAATAATTTTTATAATTTATGGAATAAATGCAATAAAAAATACAAGAAGAATTAGTCTACAATTTGTGCTAAGTGTTTTGATGATTATCATTGTGGATTTTGTAAAAGTTCTGCTATGAAGCAAAAGGTGCAAAGTCGCATTTGTTACGCCTGCAGTTTAAGTGTAAATATTCAAGAACTTATGCTTTGTCAGCTTTATATAAAATTACGCGGAACGTTAGCTAGTAACTACTCTTTGTTTTATTTAGGTTTTTAGAAAATGATGCCTAATATTTTGTCTGAAATTTAATGTTTTGTTTTTAAAGGTGCTTTGCTTCTAGCCGAGACGCAAACCCAAAATCGTATATTTCTTTAAATATGGTAAATATTTTCGACACTTTTGATCTGTATACCCATCTTTATCAGCTGATTGACCGAATTGCAATACTGCTGCTCCTTAATTTGAATTCCTGTATACCGATTATGCCGCTCTATGACCAGCAATCTACTTGTTGCGTCGATCTTTTTATCTTTAAAGAGCTAATGAGTAGATGTATTTTTTAAGGTTTTCCAATTTTGGTCAAATAAATTTAGACAGGACTGACTTGCGGGTCTTTTTCCAAAATACCGTATTTAGCCTCGTTGCAAAAGAAATAGGATTTAGCTAAAATTGAACCAATACGTTTTCTCTTGTAGACAAACTATGGGAAATGATTTAGTAAAAGTGAATTTGTCAACAATTTGAGGATTCCGGAATTATGATTAGACTTGATAAATGGTGCGCCCCATAAAGCATGCATTTCTTTGGAAACTTTTTTTAGTGTGCTGTAAAAATAAAAAATGTGAGGTTACCATGGTTCCTAAGTTAGATGCTGACACAACTTAACAGTTAATTAATTAAAATTAAACGTATTAGCCTAATTAAAGATAATTTCGATTTCTTTTGCAACAAAGTTAAATGCATCATTTTGGAAAAAGTCCCGTAAGTCCAGTCCTGTCTCAATCTATTTGACCAAAATTGACAAACCTAGAGAAAACATATTTACCTATTAGCCCTTTAAAAATAAAACAGAAAGATGAAAAGGATAAACAGTTATTATAAGTTAAAAATTGTGCAAGTTCAATTTGGCTCACACTGTATATTACTTAAATACAAAAATCCAAAATAAAAAGTTAATATTAACATAAGCAGAGCGATATTATAAGTAGAATAAAGTATTTTTACAAATTAATTTTAAAGAACAGTTGAATGAAAATGCGTGTAATCAAACCAGCAGATGTTTGCTGAAGTCAAGATGATTCCTAAGACCCTTTCTAAATATTTCTAAGGTATTGAAAGTAAACTAAAACTGTCAATAATTGTACAGAGAATAGAAAATAAATGGTTAGTTCTGAGAGGCGTGTAACCACTGCTTTGCAAAGAATTTTGACGCCTTTTGTATATATGATTTATTAATAGGTTTTGAGTTTTTGATGATTCGGCACTAAATACGAGACTTACATTTAAAACATTAAAAATCATTGGAGCGGCGGGTTTTTATATGCATTATATCCATTTTTTAATATTTTCAAGCAAAGGTGGCATTGCAAACTAGATATATACCTCTCGTATGTTTTGCTACAAGAAACATTCTAAATAAAATATGTCCTATGTCGTTTTATTAAATAAAAATTCCTTGAACTTTCTATTTGCCGTATGATCATTAACGGTGGACAAATTAACAGAAGTTTGTCCTTGCGGCGTATTATATGGACTAGTGCCATGTTTTTGCCTCTTTAAACAGACGGCTTTTTAAAATTTGCGCCAATCCGCAGTTCGGATTTACGCAATTTTGTTCACATTAGGATTAGGGATATTTTCCATTTGTCGTTGCTTTTGTTTCTAATTCTCCCTGATAACCGTAAGCGAAATGACAATCAAGTGAACCAAGATGAAACCGACGACAACGAAAAAGTGGAAATGGTTTGCGTTAGCAATAATGATGACGACTGTGACGTTTTTGGTAAGTAAAATTATTAACTATTTATTCTTTATTTTTAAAATAAAATGCAAGTCTTATAAAGCCACTTAAGTTTTTTTACACTTTTACTATAAAGTCAGTCATGCCGCTTTGTGCAGACAATCAAAATGCAATTTGTTCAACAACGTTTGCAAAAATTTTACGATATAATCAATATTAGATTCTGGGACACACTGTATATGTATCATAGTTTTTCATTTCTTTTTTTTTTTCTTTTTAATTGAATAACCCATTTATTTTTATTGTAATAAATTGGACAGGTTTAAATTAATAAGAACACAAATTTTAAAGTTTATTTTTATCCGTTGCTCCACGGAAAAATACACAGTTACAATGTGTAGCACTATAGGCCCCAGGTACAAGTTGTAGTAAAACTCGCTTCGTTTTTAGGAAATTATGTGCAGTAGTATTTAATAGTTTTGTAGCAGAACTTCATGTTACCGTACAGAGTGATAAACCCTAATTGTAAGACGTAATACTTTCCAAATGTGGCAAAATGTGCTATGCCTTCTGCTAATCTATGGTGCAATTTTGCAGTAAAAATCACAAATACGAGACATGCGAGTGACCTCGGTCGGATGTCGGATTGTATATTGTATAATATCCATTCAGATTCAGCTGAATGACTATCAGGCAATTAAAAATCATTAAATTTTACATTTCACATTTCGCAATACTCAGTATTTTGAGAAAGGCACGGCGCCAATTTTCTTTGAATTTATATAACAACTGATAGCTGATATCTGCCATAATGTGAATAAATGAACTTTTTTAATTATTGCTACAATTATTTTGTAAAATGATAAAAACAAAATTATTTACCATTAAAAGGGTTATTAAGATTTACCACATTTTCAATACTACTATAATTAATCAAGATTCATATTTGGTTACTGTTGTTAGCTACTATCATTCACTTCCAAAACTTTAGGACTCGTTGATTTTCATAACAGAAAATTAATAACAAAAATTATACTTGTCAATAATAAACATATTTAACACAAATTTTGCGTTACACTCTTATAGCACACAATGCCTTTCGATTTTTGCTTGCTGGATATGATAAGAATGGAAAAAAGTACAAAAGCACTCAAATGTTTCTATAATTCGGTATTTTGAGGTTACTCAGCCAGTAGACTAAAACATTGATATTGGCATTGTTGCCAGCTTTTGCATTTTTCTGCAACATGTAACATTTTTGTTATTTTAATTGCACTATTTATTTTAATTGCAATAGAATGACAGGCAAACTTTTCTAAAATTTCAATTTTAAATATATAGCAACACCGTATTTCATTAAAATGTTATAAACCCAGCTTAGGCGGTTTAGTAAATATTTGGGCGTTCTAGTACAATTTACCGTAAATGTGGTATTGCCATTTATTACAAATACTAAAAATATGATTTTAACAAATTGTAAACTTATTAGGTTTGGTTTGTTTAATTTATTTCAATTAAAGAAATAACGCATTACATCAAAAAACAAAAATACTTATAGCACAAAACTGGAAAATCTGGCAACAATGCCGATATTACTACTTCACCAAAATTGCATAGTTGTTTTTTTATAAAACACTAAGTAAAGCACCCTATAAAAACTAGCTGATTATACACTGCATTTCTTTAATGTCGCTCCTTTAATTTTTTAAACTAATCAATTTACAAAAGTAAAACTTTTGGGATATGGAACTGATGCATAAATACTATATTTAGATTAAAATTAACAGAAACAGGGTAGAAAAAGTATATGTTTTTTAATAAAGCATCCTGTATATTAAATCACAATTAAAAAGATTTTAAAAGAACTTTAAGAAAATACCACATTAGTATCAGGTAAAAATATTGACTTTTTATTCTAAGGTTATAAAGTACTCGTCAGGAGATTTAAAATTATGTGCCGCAATCCCCTACTTCAATTCAATTTTCTTCTCAAGAAGGCTCCCATCCGCAATCTTAAAATTTTCATCTGCAAATTTTGTTCCTAAATATGGTATTTATGCATCAATTTGATTATTCAAAGTTTTACCTTTTTAAATTAACCTGTTTAAAAAATAAAAGGGGGGTCACCAAATAAATGTACTGTATATTTATATTTTGTTTTTATTGAAAACCTATATTATGTAAATTTAGTGTATAAAGTCGAAACTTCTTTATTACTCTGACAAAGTTTTTCTTGAGTAGAATAAAATACCTTAAACGCATTTTTTTATAAATGAAGTGATTTTACACCTAACCCAACAAATAAAAAATTGAAGGAAAAACAACGCTGCACAAATAAGTTAGAGCAAATAATTAACAAATAAAGATTTCCGATATTGTATTTCACATGCGAAGTTACCTGAGAAAATAAATTTTATCAATTAGGTATTTCAAATTACCTCTTTTAAAACCCTTTTAAAAACGTGATTTCAGCGGCGTTCCTGCAAAGTTGTGTTCTTTTTTATATTTTAATTTTAAATTTAAATAACTGAAGAATAGTAGTTATAAAAATTACCTTTCTTAAATGTAAACAAGTTTAATTATTGCTCAAAGCACTTAAATTAAAGATTCTTTTTTAAAAAATATTGTACTGTATACTAAGACGATATTGAAACCATTAGATAGGAATAGCCCAAGAATCAAAATATATATCAAACCAAGCGCCAAAATCCTGAAGGTGGTTGACACCCTATCTCGGAAGTGAACATTTTTATGACGTGTTAACTACAGGAAAAAAAATCATAATTTTTCTTATAAAAATAATTTATTCGCGGTTGATAGTATATTTTTTGACGAAAAATCGACGTTTTTAATGGGTTATTTGCAAATAACTCGAAAATGATACATTTTATAAAAGAAAACTGTAAAAGCAATATTGTAGCATTTAGAAACAAAAAAACTATTCCAATTTTTTACGACCAATACGAACCAAGATACGGCGTGTATTTGTAAAAAATAAACACGTTTTCACCTTTTTTCAAAATAACTCCGAAAATACTACAAATTTTGCATTTGACGAAAAAAGGTTATAAAATAAGTAAACACGCTGTATATCGATTCGTATTGGTCGTTGAAAAATTATAACAAAATAATTTTGCTTGTCTTTTTAAAAGCTATAATTTTGTTTTTCAGTTTTTTGATAAAACGCATAATTTTCGAGTTAATCGCGAATAACTTGAAAAATATTAGTTTTACGAAAATTTCTTATAAAACATGTTTTCCTTTAAATCACTTTTTTAATCGATTTCTGTAATAAAAAATATAATTAAAAAATTCCATCCTTAAAATGGGGTGGCAACCACACCCAGGGTTTTGGCACCCTTTGTTTTGATATTGAAAAAAATGTTTATTTAAAATATTTTTTATCTTAATTCATAGTATCAGCAAATATACAAAGGTGTTTCAAAAACATAATTTTTATTGTCAAGTAGATTTTTGGAAATAAAACAACATGTATATTGTACTAAATTTTAAATCTATATTAAACTCTACATGAAAACTGTAAAACACACTATTCGTCAATTATTGTTGATTTCTGAGCTATTAGCAAGTATGCTCTAATACTTATTACCGAATAAAAGTGAAGAAAAAAAGAATTTTGGTTCTAATTATTTTTAAATAATTTTGTCACTATCAGTGACAAATAATATAATAACATGTAAATAATTACTTTCCATTGTAAGAACTACTAGTAGGCATGTTAGCACTTTAGTTTATTTTACAATTAGGTTTACCTAATTGTACTAAATAAACAGCATAGTATGTTTATATTATAATAATAAGGAAGGATTTTTAGGTTAAATAAGTAAATATGTATTTAAAATAAACACAATAGCTGACTTACTCATTTGTAGTTATTACAATGAAAGGTTATTAATAACATGTTATTATATTATTTGTTACCCTAACAGTGACATAATTATTTAAAAATAATTAAAACAAAATAATATTTCCTTTCCTCACTTTTAATCGTTAATGAGTAGGTATATTAGCATACCTACTGTTGATATCTCAAAAACCAGCAATAAATGACGTATAGTGTGTTTTTTATTGTAGTAGTAGTATCTAACACAAAATTAAAATTTGTTAAAACATACAACATACATACATACATCCATTAAAAAAAAACTACTTGAAAATAAAAATTCTGTTTTTGAGACACTTTGTATATTAACTGGTACTGTCAATGAAAAAGTAAATCCAAATTAACATTTCTTATTTTAAGTTTAATTTTGCATCTTGTAAGGAGCGAAGTTATTTTTTTATAAATGGAGTTGGGACACCCTGTATACGAGAAATTTGGTAGTGTCTGGGTAAAAGTTTGGTTTTTTTTTCTGTGAAAACTGCATGTGTTTTAAAACGTGTAATCATTATATGCCATGGTTATTTTTCTAAAGTTATAATTTCTTAATCCAAAAAATTTCTTACTGAAGCTATCCAGATTAAACATCATTGGCCACTCATTTAATTACTGTCTGTGCTAAATGTTTTCTTTTGTTTTTCTTTTTGCAATAACCCATTTTGTATTGGATATAGCTTGACTTAATATAAATGATGACGTAAGGATTATTCTATAGGGATCAAAGGGGCTTGCTGCGAAACAATCTGTTTCACGATGTGAAGCCCGTTTTAAATTGAAGACGGTGATATTCGATATTATTAGTTTCTATTTTTTATCCTTTTAAATCACTTGATACAAAATTTAAAGGTTTAGTTATGCTTCAGTGAGCTAGGTTTAATTTTACTAGAAGTTAAATAAAAAAAAAATATTTATAAAACCATGAGTGTAAAATAAGAAAAATTATTATGAAAATTAAGATATCCGATGGTTAAACTTAAAAAACATATATTAACAAAATCAATCTGTCGACAACATAATTGTAAAAAAGTTTAAACTCTACTGGGTGATCATTTTTAAGTTGGCACTATTGCTATCTTCTTTATTATTGCAGATACGAAGTCGGTTAAATTAATAAAGTTGTAGTATTTTTCCCGTTAATGAACGTGCTGTCCACAAAAACATATTTAAACTTCGGGTTTTTAATTTATTGCAAAATTTTTTTTTAATGGATCACCCTGTATGTATGTGTTATATCAATTCATAGTTTCGAAAATATTGCCATCGGAGATTTGATAAATCTGCAATTTTATTAGATTAACCGACTTCTTATCTCCAATAATAAAGAAGTTAGCAATAGTGTCGACTTAAAAATGATCACCCTATATAAAAACGGTTGCCAAATTCGATTTTTTTTTAATAAGAGATTGGAAGCATATACAATGCTTGTGTAAATTCATAAACCCCTCCTTACTTTTAAATTACTTGTTTTTTTTTATAAAAATTTGAGGACTTTGGTAGGACAACATAAACCAATAAATGACAGATATAAATGTCAAACTGAGAGTTGGGCTCCATTTTGGAAAAAATAATTAAATAGAAAGGGAGGTCTTAAGGCAGAATATTCTAAAGCTCCTAACGAGTACTTTATAACCCCAAAATATAAAGTCAATACCAGAGGCGGCGGAGGGCGTGGGCGATGTGGGCGACTGCACACGGTCTCGCGGATATAAGGGCGTCGTAAAATGTATCTTGCCCACATAAAATTGTGGTCTTGCGCTGCCACTGACCAACACCTTTACCTACCACAAAATGACGGTACTTTTAAAATTACCTAGTATGTACCTCATTTGGATAGCCATATTATAAAGTTCTAGTCAGGGGCTTTAAAATGAGGTGCGGCAAGACCCCCTTTTTCAATTTTTTTTTCAAAATGGCGCTCAACTCTTAGTTTGTCATTTATGTTTGTCATATCTTGTCTTACTAAAATCATTGAATTTTCATAAAAAATGCCAAACGATTTAAAAGTTAGGGAAGGTCCTGACTCAAGAAAAGCAGTGTTTATATAATTTTGGATACAAAAAGTCAAATTCAATATTTCTTAATAATTAGTAGAACTATTTTAATATAACATAATATGATTTTAAATGAAATAAAAATAAAATCATAATCTGGAACTATATTTAATGTTGTCCAAAAGGAACAAATAACTTACCTAGAAAAATACTAAAAAAAAAATATTAAAATAATTGTGTATATTAGATTAATTTTTTCTTAAATATTTTAAGTTTTATAGTTTATTTTGTTATCTGGTAATATTAATTTAAACAAAAGATTATTTAGCTTTTTTCCATAATATAAATATTTGTTTACTAATTTTAAAAAGTTTTATTTTTTTTATAATATGAGGAGATATTAAATAAAATTAAGAATAAAGTCAAAAATACTTAAGTTTTTTAAAGAAACTAAATAAAGTATATCACGAAAATTACCTTATTCTGTATATGCTTAAAGAAAAACCCAAAGAGACAATAGGTAAGGGGCAATTAAAACATTTTTAAATTTAACAAAAAATAGAGAGAAGATTTAGAACCTTATTTGGTTACTTTCTAAAAAAAAACAAATAAAGCAATAAAAATCCTTTCGACCAAATAAAAACTAAAATAACCATATTTATTTAAAAAAAATCTAGCTTAAAATCTTCTGTTTCTACACCACTGAAGGAGGGACAAAAATAAAGCAATTTAAAGTTAATTACATCAAATAACTGCAATTATTAAGGGTTTGTTTTCCATTAATTCACAATGTGCTGTGTTGGTGGTCACCGGATGACATATGCCATAAAAGCAAATTTGATTTTTAAAATTTAAAAATGATAGTTTCTAATATTTACTTTCAAATAGACAAAAATAAACCCGCTGGGGTTAATTCTCCAACTCCCTTTTTGTATGTGCCATGAACGTACTGTCGTTATAGTACATTATTTATATAGGTAGCGACCTTTACGCATTTGTTTACCGAATAAAAACTATTTTATTTAAATATAGTATTTAAACAAAGGTATTGCTACAGGGTTGTCTAAAACTTATCTTTAAGGCTATATTTAAATTTAAAAAAATAACATAGCTGGTTAAATACAGGTTGACTCTGGCATAGCATGCCCTGAAGGGGCTATGTATCAAAATTAGTTGGGGGCACAAATAAAGGTTAAAAATTTCTTACAAAAGAAACAAAAATGCTTGCATTACATTAAAATACATATTATTTGATTATATATTATCTTTCTTTTTTTCTAGAAATTGAGCTAGCACACTACACTACACTTTTCTTAAATTTTTGAAAAAAATTGATTTATTAAATAATCAATAGCTAAAGACAAATTTCGTTTTTCTACCTGCCTTGATAAAAAATAGTGACAAGTTTGATAGCCGTTTTTGTCCCATGGAAGTCCTTATAATTTTTATCAGTTTTAATTTTTTAAAAATCCTTTTAGCTGTGGCGATGGTAACTGGAAGAGTCAAGAATGGAAAGTATTACATTTTATTAGCAATAATATCATAAGTTCCTTAATAAAAATATTTTTTTAATTTGGGATTTTGATGAAGCATGTTTTTAGAGCAATTAATTGGTCATAAACTGTTTTTCGACATGGTTTTTTATCACTTTGTTTAAAGAAAATAGAAGTTTCTCCAAAAAAGCTTTATAAAAAGGATTAATGATTTTATCTAGTGAAGAAAAAATATGAGAAGCACTTAAAAAATCCTAACTCTCTAAAATATCCGGATTTTCTGAATGAAAACGCAAGATGCCTAAAGCCAACAAGAAAAAGAACAAATACGCAAAATACAGTATATAAGTAAGGGTCAACGCCTAGCCGTAGCCGCCTAGCGGCAACTAAACAAACTATTTTGCCTCCAGCGCGTTTCATCAGTTATGTGCAGGCAACCCAAAATACTCAGTGAATGCTGCTGTCTCTCTCCGTCGTTTTTAATGTTTCTTAGTTTATGTGTTTATTTATTTATTTATTATTTTATGGTAATGTGTTTGTTGGCCGTTGGTGTTGAATTGTATCTTTTGTCGGTTTATCGCATATTGCCCGTGCTTTTTTATTAACAATGGGTTCAACAATGCAAGTCGTTCTTTAATATTTAAAAGGCGATTAGATATGAAAGAAACAGGACGTCCAAAATCTGCCCTGAAACTAAAACAAATACCAACTAACAAGAATCCAGATTGGATTTGCGGGTGTAATATAAAAAATGCTTTTTTGTTTTCCATGTATTTTAGACTAGAACTGGCGGTAACACCTAAAATATTTAAGAGGTAAAGTAACAAGTCATGGCAGCTGTGATAATTTTTTTATTGTAATTGGGGAGCACCCTGTATATTTTTTAAACAATATAAATCATTATTTTTCCCTTTTGAAAGGTTTCTGAATTTAAACAATATAAAAACAAAAATTTAAAAATGAAAGCTGTTATTGAGGGCTTTCATCGAATAGTTTTTACTGACTCGACTACACATCATGATTAATAACACAACCCCACAAGACAATAAAAGTTGTTGGTCCGAAGAACTTGACTATGGTATTTTAATGTTTTTGGGATCCCTGAATCCGAATCCTGGGTCGGTTTGACCCTATCAGGTCAGGATCAAGGTCATTTTAAGGTCAAACACAGTCAGACAAGTAAAAAAAGTTGAAGGTCCGAAAGACCAGACCATGGTATCTTTTTGTTTTTGGGGTCGCTGAATCCGAATCTGGGTTCAGTTTGACCCCATCAGGTCAGGGTCAACGTCTTTTCAAGGTCAGATCATCAAAGTTCATTGAGAAGGGATTACAATCGTGGTATTTTTATGTTTTTGGAATCGCTGAATACGAATCCGGGGTTAGTTTGATCCCATCAGGTCAGTTTCAAGGTCAAATCATTAAATTTATTAAAAATACACCACAATAATGGTATATTTATGTTTTCGGGGTCGCTGAATCCGAATCTGTGGTTAATTTAACCCTATAAGGTAAAAATCAAGGTCATATCAAGGTCAAATTATCAAAAGTTATAGTAAATGCACCAAAATCATGCTATCTTGAGGTATTTTGGGTTACTAAATCCAAATCCGTTGTCAATGTCGGATTAAGCGACCCCAAAAACATAAAGGTACCACGTTTGTGGTCTAATTTCAATAAATTTTGATGATTTGACCTTGAACATGACCTGATAGGGTCAAACTAGCTCCGGATTGGAATTCTGCGACCCCAAAAATATAAAGATACCACGTTTGTGGTCTATTTTCAATGAATTTTGATGATTTGACCTTGAAATTACCTTGACCATGACCTGATGGGATCAAACTGACACCAGATTCAGATTCAGCGACCCCAAAAACATATAGATACCATGGTTTAGTCCTTCGGACCACCAACTTTTAATTTTTGTGAGTCTGTGTAATTTGATACCGTAATATTCCTCAGATATAATATTAATTGTAATTATTAGTTACTATATTTTTCACATTTAGCACGTGTTATTAAGTTTTTTAAAAAAGGAAGCAACGTTTTTCAAAAAATAATATAGATTCTCATATAAAAGATTCCATTAAATATCAAAAGATATGCCGCTTCCAAAACCAGGCAAAAATTAGAAAACATAAATTCTGCCAAAAACTGACCCACTGTTAACTGTAAGAAAACATCCATTACGTAAACCAACCACTCCCATTTAAAATAAATCAGAACTAATTCTTTACAAGACCTTGCACACCTTGTGCCTTCTGATTTCTTGAGGTTTTGCTAACAAAAGGGCCGAACTTTTGCACATGCCCTTCATTTAAGGTATCGATATAATAGGTATAACTAACGAATTCAACTTCGGCTTTTGTGTTTAGATTTTAAGGGTCTTATATAACAAAGGATTTAAAAGAATAAAGCCGAAAGTCACCAACTGTAACGATACGTCTTCTTCTTGACTCTTTAAAAGTATTTTAATTCTATTCAGATCATCATTGGAAAAGATTTCTTTGAATGGTCAGGGTTACAAAATACGGTAATGCCCGGAGATTAAATTTTTATTTTTATTAGGAAACGGTTATGTAGTTCCCTAATTTTACAATCAAAATACATATATTTTTTATTTCTTAGATTTATTTTTTGCTTTCTACTTGGCCTTTTACAAGTAAGCCCGTGCAAAAGTTGCAGAGATTTTTTTGGAACAAGGTTACTGAAAGAATATAAAAAGCGTTAACTGTGGAAAACCAGGGAGATATTTAAATTAAAATTTTTAAAAAATTTTAAATGTATTTTTGGACGATAAAGGTAATTTATAGAACCTAGTTATACCTAGAAGAAGCAGACAGCCTTAAACGTCTGGAAGTTCCGTATCTTAACTAGATGGGATCCCGAGTGTAAAAAGAGCCGAAACGTCATTCTGCGTTTTTAAAGTTTTGACTTTGTGGAAACGAACTGCAAATTGCACTAAAAGAAATTTATATTAGCAATTATAAAACAACAAAAAATTATTTAATAACGTTTATATCTAGTCTAACAAATTTTACTAAAAAAGTGTGTTGAAAATTTGTAGGTTTTTTGAAAAGTTTAAAACACCCTTTTTGAGAACAAAAAATTTAAGGACCCATATTTTATATTATATATTATATATTATATTATATATTATATATTATATATTATATATTATATATTATATATTATATATTATATATTATATATTATATATATATTATATATTATATATTATATATTATATATTATATATTATATATTATATATTATATATTATATTACATATGTGACTTTTGTTTAGAATAATGGCTTAGAAATTCGCCCTTAAATTTTCATACCGCAATTAGAAAACACCCTGTATATTTCTTGACAGTGACTATAGCCTTATAGTACGAGGTCCGAATAGAAAACGACACTTACTTATCTGCTTACATGGGTCGCCTAAAATTTTTGCTCAAATATACCTATATCTAATTAAGTAAAAACTTCAACATTTTTTAACTCACCCTGTATGTCGGCTGCCATTTTTTTTTATGTTAATGCTTATGTAAAATTATAAAATATGAAGAGCTTTTTAAACTTTGAACCCAGATGGTTCAAAAACCGTTAGGAATTGGAAAAAAATTATTTTGCTTAAAATTAGTATTAGAATTTATTTATATCCGAAGTATCTCGAATACCTTGGCAGCGACCCTGTATTTACGGTGTTTTTACAGTTTAAAAACTTTTAATCCTTAGATAGTAAATAAATGTACTTATTGTCGAAAAAATAAATAAAAAATCTTTAATCATAAAAGTTTTAAACAAACCTAAATGCGAACACAAGTTGCGGCTTAAAATTTTTAGACAAGAAAATCTTTAAATTAATTATTTCTAAAATGTATAAATCTGAAAAAATGCAACAGATGATTTTTCGTTGTTTATTTAGTATAAGCAAAGACAATGGTAGTTTTACTAGTATAAGGGTATGATTATACAGGGTGTCCAGTAACTTAACCGACAAACTCTAAGATGTGATTCTACAATGAATAATAGAAAAAAACATATGTCCTAAACGTCTTAGTTTTTTAACTACGGAGTTTTAAAAATTTATGAAAATTAATTTTTGTAAAAAAATAGAAGCTATTTTTGGCATGGTCATTTCGTATCGCTTATATCAAATTCTACAGTAAAAAATTACCTTTATTATTTATTCTTTACTTAGATAGGGATTTGACCATGACCATGCCAAAAAATGGTTATTCACGCAAGAACCGTACATCTAATTAAAAAAGTCAAGTGACTAAATTTGTTTTAAAGTAAACGGGAATTTAAAAAAATATTTTTATTTTATAAAAATGCATTGGCGTACCATATTTTTCTTAAAAAATATTTAAACTAAACCCGTCATAAGTCGGGTGTTTGGTCTAGCGTGTTAAAGCGTCAAATCGTTGAGCGCACAAGCGACGTGGGGTGGGTTCAAATCCCGCCAGCGGCAAAGGTTAGAAATTTAGTGGTTACCTCAACAAGACGGACAAAGTGCAAATGTATCGACGCTATAGCCAGCAAGGACTAAGGCGCCGGAACATACTTTGCCGTGTCCTGCGCAACCGTAGACATGCGGAACCCACTTAGTTGGTAGGTTCGTTAGTTCCCCTGGGTGGGGACGAGGTCTTAAGTTGTCGCGCATAGGACCGTGGTTCGGAACCCACGTTAAGCTGTAGGTCCCGTCTGGCTGACATTACCCAGACGTAAAAAGACAGGGGGCACAATAAGCCGAGCGGCTTCAGTGCATGGGTTACCCTGGCCCTATTCTAAGGTCTAAGGTCTAGAAACCTGTCATGGACGACAATGCCAAAAATTTTTTTCTAATATGTTAAGAAATATATTTTGATGCATATGAGACATTTTCCAATTTTTTAAAATTCTTAAATTGGTATAACACTTACAAAAAAAACGACATTTTTTACAATTTAACTAAGACGTTTAGGACATATTTATACAGGCTGTCCGGAAAGGTGAGGTTAAAAATAATAGAGGTTATAGAGTGAGCCAAAATATTAATAGTCCTTCATATAAAAAAAGTTCTATCGCTCTTTGTTAGAAAGTTATTGACCTTCAAAGTAAGAGTAAAAAAATGTATTTCATTTTTAACTTTTTAACGGTTGCCACAATAATAATAATATTGGGGAATTTATATTAACTGATGCCAATGCTTTTTCCATAGGCAAATGATTGTGCAGTAAGTCAAAATTATAAAGGGTGAGACGAATTTTTGTCGTTTATCGTGTTCATTTTTTACAGAAGTGAAAACTTTGACATTTTGCTTTGACCATTTCATTCCTTTATCATTTTTGAACAAAACAGGTATTCCTTATTTAAATCGATATCTTGGACCGTATTTCATAAAATCAAATTTTAAATCCAGACATACCAGCACTTTGTATGTACCTAGTAAAATAAAACAGTTTTTGAGAAAATTATCTAAATGTTGAAAAAATAATTAAAAATGGTGTTTGTTAGCCTTTTAAATTTTATAAGACGAATAAAGACTTTTTTTCTAATTTTACCATATTTTAATAATTTTCTTAAAAAAATATATTTTTATTACATACAAAATGTTGGTACGTGTGGATTTAAAATGCGATTTTTTTAAAACTGTCCAATATATTGATTTATATAAGGTATACCTTTTTGTACCGAAATGATGATGGAATCAAACGGTTAAACCAAAATTTTTAATTTTTCACTTCTGTAAAAACTGAACACAATAAACGACAAAAATTCGTCTCACCCTTTATAATTATGACTTACTGCACAATCATTTGCTTATGGAAAAAAGCATTAGTATCACCCCTATCATATTTGACCTCACCTTTCTGGACACCCTGTATTTATATAAAGTTTATTTTATATTATTATTGTTTATGGGTACAGTAGAATATTTGCTACATGCTATTAAATTTATGAGCTATCTTGGTTACTGCGATTTCATTTATAAATGTATTTTTACTAACTTGTTTATTATTTTGTTAAAGATTATCAAGCCTGATAAGTGCTTTACCAATTCAGGTGCACAACTATAGGTTTTTGATACATTTCTAATAGAACCTGTAGGTATCCACCTTGAAATATTTCACCTGTAAAGAAATATTTGCCTTAAGACAAATTATTACTTTTTTAAATTTCATGATAATTAAAGTTACTACAATAAAATAAATTTATTTCCACCTGCCCTGCTCCTTACTGCGTTAAAAACTCCCCCCACTATTTTTAATATAATTGTATTTTTATAAATATCCAACCCCTTTTAAAAATTCAGTCAAGTTATTTAATAACAGACTACCGCTGTTTTGCACAATAAAAACCTTTCAAAAGTCAACGAAAAACTATGTTACATCTTGAAAGTTGATAGACAAAAAACTTATAAAATATCCTAAAAGGGTCTTGATATACAGGAATTAATTTACCCCATATGGAGAGGGTAGATTTTCGTTTTTATGCAGAGCAGATGCTGAAAGATTTAAAAAGCGATCTGGTTCTCGTCAAGTTAAGATAATTTTTAAGTGGGGTTATAAATTTTAATATACTTTAAAGAAAATTATATGAAGCAAAAAAGTGTCTCCATTTCAAGTATCTGTGATTGAAAAGACGGTGGGTGTTACTGGTTTGATACCAGAAGCATGATGGTACACTAAATGATTAAAGAAAAACATTCTAAACATGTCTAAAATACATGGTGATTCTTTTCCCATACGCTAATCTTGAAAATTAATTGCTAATGATAAACAATTACTAATAATGGAAAAAAGGTGAAAACATATTTTTAATTTTAAAAAAATAAAAAAAACATGGTAAATTCTGAGGACTAAAGCTGAACAATTGCTGCCCATTAAACCCTTGAACTTCCGTAAATTATCTAATTCCAGCTATTACCCCAGTATTCTTATTAAATGTCGGATATTATTCCAAACGTGGAAAACATTAAGCGTATCCTTTGTTCTCTTAACACCAAGAAATCGTCTGGGCTGGATTAGCATACCAGCAGTTTGTTTATAAACAAATTGCTTTAGAAGTCTTAACTCTTTCGAATTTCTTAGGATACAGGGATTTTTCAGTTTTTTGTAAGGTAATGGGGAAATTTCTTAATTTACAAATCCTTAAGTATTTAGAAAAATACAACATTTTGCCCAACAGGCAGTATGGATTTCGCTACAAGAGATCTACAGCAGATCTTCTTTTCTTCGTATCACACAACTGGAACCGGAACCGGAAATTACCGATTTTTTTTATTTCACAAAATATATTGTTTCTGATCTGCATAACAACATATTAAATTAAAAAAAAAACTGTTTAAAAAGTTCATGAGATTTAAGTCATGTCCTTTTTGAGTCATGATTTTTAAATGTTGACCTTTAATATCTGCACCATTTTACATTGCACATAATTTGTGTAAAATTCTCCTCAACTACAGTAACGTACAAGTAGTAGGTACCACCTAAGTAGCCAATTCCCAAAATTAAATAAATTTATTAAACACCTATTCATTTAGTACCTCTCAAAGCAAGTGATTTAAAAAGACCGACAAGTTATCTAAAATCAAACATTTTCGGTAAATATTTGTTCTCTATATTGACGGTTAAGGGTGGTCTATTTAACTCCTACTGTTACTTTTAGCTTTTGTTAGGTTTATTGGTGGTACTAAAGTCAGGTCTTTAGCGGCATTTTTTTTCAGGAAATCTCAGATTTCTAGATTCGTAATGATTCATGATTTTACTAGGAATTATATAGGAAGGATAATGTATTTTGTAATAAGATGAATATTGGATAGTTATATTATATTTTATGAAAAAAATAGAACCATTAAATTGAACGAAATTTATGATTTCTTAAGTTTGAACACTTTATTAAGGATACTGTGATGACGTATACAATGATTTACTTTCAGCTCTAAAACAGGCAGCTATTGGACATATTATTATTATATTCTATTTAATAAACTAGAGGGAGATTGCAAAGGGTGTCCGAGTTTTGTTGCAATTGCAGGGTATCTTGGTTAATATTAAAGTCTATTGCGGTTTTCGTGAAGCGTTGCTACTCATTAATATAACAAAAGATAGCACTAAAATATTTTTCATGGTTCTCTTTGTTTTTACCATACAGGGCAAAATTCATTTTTTCGATATTAAGACCCCTCGCATTTCAGTTATCTTGTAACTTACAACAAAAGTAAAAACAGATCTTAGTAGATATTTTTACTTAGAATTCAGTGGTGTAGTTAGATTTTTAAAAATTATAATTTTTGAGATATGAACCAAATATATGATGGATTAAAACTTTAAAAAATATATATAATACCCAATAGTTATTTCATATCTTTAACCCTTAAACTTATGTTTTAAATTTTGTAAATTTAATTTCGCATAGTGAGCCATTATATATATGTACTTTATACTCAAAGTTAGCACTGAGTTTATAATTTGGTTATTTTAAAATGTACATCTAAGTTTTAGCTAAATAGCTAAAACCACGCACAGCACCTCTATTTACCGCTCAGTTTCTCCAGTGTTTTCACTTACTAAGTAATTAAAAACTTAATATTTTGGGCAAAAAAGCAATGTTTATACTGAAAACAGTGTCCAAAATCAATATGTATCCATGATGTTTAGAAAAATATTTGATTTAAATCAAAATAGTAAAAGACTTTGTACGAAACTGATACCTTAAAAATTTTAACATCAGTAATTATTTCGGTAATAGCAAAGAGAATTGTAGTTTCACTATAGACAACACCCAGAACAATGCAAAATTTTTGGTCATCAGCTTGGACGCTCGCTGCGTGGAATTTATGAAGCAGGTATTTATCTAGTACACACGTAAACAGTACGTACAATTTTCCGCTTTATAAATTCAGCCAAGCTAGCGTCCAAACAGATGACCAAAAAATTAGCATTGTTCTGGCAGTCTCTAGTGAAACTACAATTATCTTTGGTACTAGTTAACCAGCAAAAATCTAACTTTTAAAAGCAAATCTTCCATTTGTAGTTTTTTCATAAACATGATCCAATTTTATAGTCAAATTACAAATTTCACAAAAATATCAGTGTTTTTTAATATTTAGAAACAACACACAAAGTCCTGCAAAAAAGTTGTGGAGTAAAAATAATTTAACCAGCTACATTTTTTTAAATATATATAATGGGCAAAACTTAAGATTTGTCTATATCGATAAAATTAGATCAAGTTTAAGAAAATAATACTTTAATAGGTATTAAAGTATTATTTTATTAAACTTGATCTAGGTAGAGGATTAGCTTTTAAAACTCCGTTTTTCTCTCGGAAAGCTAATCAATTTTTTTCAAATTACAAAATAAAAATTTTCTTTATAATTCCAAAGTGCTCCTTTCAAGACAAAAATTATTTTTGGTATACAGTGCATTTCAAATAAAATGAGCCACCTCGTATTGTTCTGTTATTTGTATCCTTATTAAAAATCCTGAAACACGTCAACTTTAATGTTTGGAGGGACACATGTTTATGTAAAAATTTATTTGTTCAGGGATATTCTCTCCCCTTACTCACAAAAAGCTAAATGAGAATGAGGGTCAAGTGATACCTCATCATAAAGGGTTTCCGTTTTAACTCTTTTAAAATCGGCTCAGCAGTTTTTAATAAAATTTACCCTAAATATTGGGGCCTCTAGCCGGTGGCCCAACCAGGTCTTCCCGGTGGCGCAGTGGACAGAGCTTTGATCTTCAAAGCCAGAAGTCGCCGGTTCGATTCCTAGCGGGGAGACATATTTAGGTAGTAGTTATTTAAAAATAACGTCCATGATGGCACTACCGCGTTGCCTAAATGGTGCTGTGAAATGTAAAAACTGCATGTTTCAGTGCTTGGACAACGTTGACGGAACAGGGGAAACAATGGGTTAAACATCCAATAACCCGATACCTACGATACTCTGGTATTTAGGCAGAGGCCTTGGTGAGATACCAAAAAGATAAAAAGAAATTGAACCTTTTTGGTTGTTTTAAATACATATAAAAATAAAATTTGTTACTAATGTAAATCACATAATAAGGTATAAATAAAATACTTAATAGGCAATTTTTACGAATTCATTTGTTTTCTGTTACTTCCGGTTTAGTCGGAACCTACCTGAACTTTCCTATTTTAGATGAGACACCCGTACTATTTTTACTAATTTAAATAGAAATTGAAAATGACATTTTAATAACAATGAGACTTCATTTGTTGCTTTTTGCCATCCTTTATTGTCAAATAGGTTTTTTCAAATAGAGCACCCCGTATACTTTAACAAATTTTGATTTGCTTTAAAATCCACATTAAAAATGTAAAATAACTACGTTAGTTATTACTTTTTTAAGATATTAGCAGTATGCCCCTGACTGGATCAACCAAAATTTAGGGTGAATTTTATTAAAAACTATTTAACGAACTTTAAATTAAAAAATATTATTACAGATATAATTTTAAACCCTTTTTGTCGTTTGTGTTGGTGTGATGGAAAGGGACTATCTTGAAGAACGCAAATTTTAACACAAAGAAGTGTCCTATTAAAAATAAAAATGCACGTGTTTTAAAATTTTTCTCTAACAAGGAAACTCTCCCAGGTGTTCCTCGCCGATTTTGATTAAACTTCAATAAGTTGTAGTACATTAAAAAGAAGAGACACCTATTTTTCATTGGCCATTAAACACTTTTAGGGGTGAAATGCATTTCTAAAATTTACCCTTAAAAATATATAATTTTTTTAGACCTTAAAAATAAAATTATTAGAGGTTTATAGAATATTGGATAAATAAAATTATTGTTTTAATTTCGCGATGTTATCTCAATTCGTTCTAAAGTTATTTGAAAAAAACTAATTTAAGGACGGATTTCAGAGGTGCATTTCACCCCCAAAAAGAATACAAAAAGTACGTGTCTTTTATTTTTTGATGGACTACAACATATTGTAGTATCATGAAAATCGGCGAGGGACACCTGGAATAATTAAGTATATAATAACGTTTTAATTGGATTGCACTGTATATTTTTGGTGTGGGTCCCGTGACTGAAATTTTAGATAAAACTAATATTTGAAAACCTGGTTGCGTATCTGAAACCATCTGAAATTTTTTTATTTCTATTAACGATTAAACTGATACATTTAAGTTTTAATAATGCAAGTTATCCATAGTAACTAAAAATATTTTTCATACAATATTTATTAGGGTATTTTTTACTAATTAATATTTTTTATAGAAGTATCATATGCTATTATATATGTTCAAAATAAAATACAAAAAATTTAAACATCATTTTCACAAAGTTTTATTTTTAGAATAAACGTTTTATTTTTTTAAATTTTATAATATTCGCTAAAAATTTAAAAAAGCTGTATTTGTACTTTTTTATTGAACTAACAGCATTGGTATTGTATTTTTAAAATGATTAATTGTTAATAGAAATTTATGTGATATAAGGTACATTAAACATTATTGAAACCACTTTTTAAACTTTACATTATTTATCCAATACACAAGTATTTAAGTCCAACAAATCGGAGAAAGGATACTTTAAATTATTATTTAAATAAAAACAGTGCATTTAACAAAATAAATACCATTTATCTAAATTTAATAATTACTCAAATTATAGCAAAAATAAAACATGACAAGAATTTTTGTTTCTTATTAAAAAATTGTTTAATAAATTTTTTTAATGCGGTATAATAATCAACTAAATTAGAATTGTGTGTGACGTAGAGGCGTTCCAAATACCCGTGTATTGACACGAGTTTTTAGGCTGATTTCACATTGGCCATTGATTTGTACTCTTGTTGATTACTAATGATGCTCAATAAAAATGCCTAGCGTTACCTGTCACTTAAAACAAATCTGCTGGTTTGTATATGCACAAAATATAATGGGGCTGTAATATTAAAATAATTCCTAGAATTATGAAAATGAATTTTTGTTAGTGAGATTAAAGTATTTTCTTTTCTAATATATTAATATTAAATTATTTACTATATTTTTATTCAATTCCTTGCCAACTTACTACTAGCTTTTTTTGTGTAGCTGTAAAGCAACACTATCACCACTGTATTTACATATATATCTCTACAGCTGCTTCAAGGAAGCTTAAAATCCTCTTTCTAGCCAAAAGTATTTTTTCTCTTAAAATTCTTATACTCTGTATTTTGTCTATTTTTAATGAAGAAAACAAAAAAATATATATTGCATTGGGTTTAAAAGTTTAAAAACATTGTTTTAAGAAAAAAAAAGTGTTATGTGTGCATTGTTTAAAGATGTCAGTAACAATAGATGCCTAATAGATATATGTTATATAATAAAAATACGTATAATATATTATGCTAAGAATTAATCATGAAAAATAATTTATCAACAATTATTTAATAATGAGTAATTTTGCTCAAAAAGGTGCTACCTACCTAGAATTATCAACAAACTGAAAAACAATAATAAGTTTAATAGCAAAATTCAATTTTAAAAGTCGTAATGTGACAACTACTGCAGTAATCGAGTCAATCAAAAAAATTAAGTTATTATTTATTTGCAAAATTTTTGATGGGAATTGTGAGAATTATAAATGTTGTTGTAGTTTATTAATGTAAACTTACCTGTTATACATTTTCAAGAAGCTTGTACAAAGATGAATTATATTTTGGACTATATGGTAGGGTGTTTCTTTAAAAAAAATATTTGTTAATATTTTAAAAACAATAGTATCTAGAAAAAAATGCAAATATTTTCTACGTAAAAACATTTATTAGAATCAGTTTTTATCGATTTAATAAGTTGTCAGTCAACTGAGATACAAGGATACCTGAAGATGCAATATTTTTAATATGGCCCTGTAGCTTAATAACTAAGAGGGCTATGATGTCTTTGTTTACAGCATTTTCTGTTTTACAAGAAAGTAGCTCAGTTTCGCAAAAACTGCAAGGTTCTATCTGAATAAATGACTGGGGTACCCTACAGTTTTTTTTTTCTTTTTGGCCTTAGGCTGGTTAGCCAATTAGCAATACCCTGCAGTTGCAACCAAAGTTACACACTCTGTTCACCATATAACTTACTTAAGGGCCTATTGTAAAAACACACACATAATACAATATTAAACTGTAAAGTTAAAAAGATCTGTTAATTTAAATTTCATTAAAAATAAACTTAAATACCTTTTATTAAGTTAATAAACTCCAAGGATTATATTTATTTATGGTCGAATAATAAAACTAATTAGAGAATAAAACAGATGTGTGGCCTTGTGGCTTATCGTGTTTTGACAATAAGCCCTTTAATTAAAATTATTGTTTAAAAAATCCTGTGCTGTTTTCCTTTAGTATTTTGTGATGTGCTGTTTTTGCGTCTTGTTTCACTAAAATAATTTATATACCCAACTAACTGATAATTGTGGTAGTGCTGGTGGAGTGCTTTTTATTTCTCTACTCTTAAGGGTAAATGTGAACACAAGTAATTTTAAAATTTGATATGAACTTTTATTTTTTTGGCCATAACTGTATATACATATAAGTTGTGTATAATGGGCGTTTTTTAAATATAATTTAATAAAGAAGGTTATTTCTGCCTAATCTGAAATAAAAGTAGTTTGTTATTTAAATGTCAAAAACATTCACATAAAATATAAGCTGAATTTATACAGACAAATAACAAAAAAGTAAAATAAGAATACCTAATTAGAAGTTCTAAATAAAGGTTACGTGTTTAATCTGTGAATTCTACTTGCATATTCTTATTTTATTTTAATGTTATTTGTTTGTATATATTCAGCAATACAACATACAACAACATTTTTAAAACGTCTCAAAAAAATATTAAAACCTGTTCCTAAAACGTACCTAGGTACTGTAAAAACGTTTAGTAAACGTACAAAAACATACTATGACAATATTTTTAATACGTCCCAAGAAAACTTTAAAAACCTGTTCCTAGAACGTTTTAGGGACTATAAAACGCGCTTAATAAACGTACAAAAAAAACGTTTTTAAAACGTTGTTTTTGCCGACACAAAGAACATTCACGAACGTTTGAGAACGTTTATCGTATGTTACCCAAAATCTACAGAATGTTTTATAAACGTTTATAAAACCAACTTGTGTTATAAGGGTTGTATTTGTGTGTTATGATATTTAAAAAATTAAAAGTAATCTCTTCGACTTATTGGATCTGTAATATAATTTTTTTATCGTAGAAGTAAAAATTATATACAATTTTATTTAAGGCTGGCCACATTAGCCAAAGGTTGGTGTTCTCAATTAACTCCGAAGAAAAATCTTTGGCTAGTGTGAAAATCTGCATCGCCAACTCGGACAGTGTTTCGACGGATTTACCTTGCGATGCAAGAAAATAACAAGCAGTTAGAAGACTTAGACCTTTTTCTTTTCTGTATAAATAATATTATTGTTTTAGATTAATTCCGGCTTTACCAATATCTTATTTGTTATAACTGATTTTTTTCTTTTGACGTAATATTTTTATAATTAAATAAAATCCCATTTATTGCAAAGTTTGTTGTAAAAACCATTAAACAAATATAAAGGCATTATACCATAATTATTGTAAAAGCAAAGACATTACTGGCGCCACCAATGCTAATAATTACGATAATGGACAAGCCAAAACATTATTTTTTTTATAAAAAGAAATTAGATAAAAATAATGATTATTAGTCTCCATGATAAACATAAATAAATACTTAATCCTCCCACACAGTTTTCAACAAATAATTTTTATTGCTTGTTCCGTTTAATCCTCAATTATTTTTATTATTGTGCAACTTTAATCCTGTTTTGGGTTTTGGCCGTAGGCTTCACAAATCTACAAGCGTATGTGACTAAAGACTAAAAGTAGGCAGAGAAGACGGGTTTTGTGTTTTAAAGGGAATATTCGCGTGGGCCACCGTTAATCTTTACTTAGAATCGCCTGTAGTTTATTTACAAAACAAAAAAAATATTTTTAGGCTAAAAGAATATAATAGCTACCGCAATAGAAGTCCAAATCAAAGCCATTTTTTGTTGTTAATACGGTTCAAAACATTTTAAAAACATTACATTTTCTCATTACAATGGTTTAATAACAATAATATAGTTATCCCTGTCGGGCGGGCATATGCATTAAAAACTTTGTTTCGGTCATTTTTTGTAAACTTTTAACATAAATATCAATGGCAAGTGAAAAAAATTATATCCCGTGTAAACTGAAGTACATATTAACCCTAAAAATAAAAAATCATAATCATAACCTAAAATCTTATTGGGCTGGACGTAACGGATAGGCCTACATTTCTTGATTCTATTATTTATATTCTAATTTTGGAATACGGTTTGAACCACTCCGAAGAATGCGTTTAGCAAGAAAATTTGACTAAAATAGCTAAATTACGAACGATTTATCGCCACGCGCTTATATTATATTATATTCTTTGGTAGGGTGTTTCAATGTAATGGGTTAGATAAAAAGTTAAACTTTTCATCAAAGGGTTTCTCTTCTTTACATTTAATCATGCAGAACTTAGCGGAACAACAGTGTAAATAAAGTGAGGTTTTTTGTATCAAAATGTAAAAAAGGCAGGATGAGGGCATAACTGTACAGGGTGGGCCATATTTGACGTTTTTTATAGTAAACTCATTTTCCTATATTATTTACATAAAATTTAAGCCTGATTTGCGTGGCTCAAATTTTAAGTCAAACTTATTGGTGAAAACTCGCTACAGAGTATCTTTTTAATTCTTGCGTTTTCTTTAATCTATTATAATAGAGTTAGAGCCCGTGAGCGGTAGACCTTTATTATTTTGTAAAAGCTGAAAGTTTCTCAGTGATATAGGTAGAAGGGATGGTAGACTATGAAGTTTGACTCATAGTGGCTTTGGCAGGTACCAGGTACCAAAGGTTAATTAAATCAAAATTAACTTTCGTCATTTTGTAAAAGCTGAATTTTAGATATGCTATTTGGGTACCTATTAAAAGATATTTCTTTAGTCACCAGACATAAGTTGTGACAGTTCTAATTCCTTGGTAGACAAACATTTTAGTGTGGCCCAGGATGTCCAATATTTCTGTTATTTAACAAAATATGACAAAAAAATCTCATATGAGAGTTGTAGGGTTTTCAAATAGGCATGCCCTAGTAATATTTTGATGTATACCAAGTGTTTCAAAAACCTTACCGCAATAACTTTTTGTGGAATACTCTGTATACATCAAAATATTTTTAGAACATGGCTATTTGGAAATCCTACTCTACTACTCTTATTTAAAATTTTTTGTCCTATCCTCTTAAATAACAGAAATATTGGACTTTCTCGGACTATTGAGCTACCCCAAAACGTTTGTGTGCCAAGGGTTGGAACTGTCAAAACTGCCTTGAGACTAATGAAATATCCAATAGGTCCACAAGTAACATACTTGTTAAGCAAATAGGTATTGGTATATCGGCCAGTAAAGCAACAACAAAGAATGTCTCTGACTTATCCAATCCGAAATGTTTACATGCGGGTATTCAAAACTCTCTTCCCACATTGCCCATGTGTTATGTTATTTAGCTGATCTGGTATATAAAATTCAGCTTTTACAAACTGACAAAAGTTAAGTTTTAATTCATTAACCTTTGGTACCTGGTATGTACCTGTCACAGCCACTATGAGTTTATCTTCATAGTCTACCATTGCTTCTACCTTCTTTCTTTTAGATTCTTTTTTTAATAAAAACATTTTAACAGCAAATTTTTATGCAGAATCAAAATATGACTCCAATTTTTATTATTTTCAAATTATTATTTATAATAAAATGTAGTCTTATAAATTTATTTTACAATTAACTTAAGTTTAACCAAAGACAATTATAGTTTCACTAACCATAATTGTTTTGGTTGAAGTTAGGTTGAAATAGTATATCATGGGACGAGCATGTAATTTGCAGTACAAGCCGCAGGCGAGTGCTTTAAGTCATACTAGAGGGAGATAAGTATTCTGTGCGAGTTGCAAACTATACTTTTCTACAACTATTGATATATCACTGAAAAACATTTTTAAACAACTTTCTTGTAAATTTATAATAATACAAACAGTAAATTTATTGTTCCGCATTTGTGACAGATTATTTGTCAGTCATGGCATACAGCCATATTATAGCTTACTGATTTTTTTTATCGAATGTAATTGACTTCATTGTTAATTGATTTTACGCACTAGTTAGATATTTTTGTACTCATATGAGGCAAAAAAATATCCTTAATCATTGTAATCCGGGCTCGGTGTAGCCTTGATGCCGTTATGTGTGGCCAGAGCTTAATGATGTATACATTTTTTCACAGTGGTAGAAAAAAATATTTTTTACTACACAGTATTTACTTTGTTTGGGTCAGAGAGATATAACAGATATAATTTTTATGCCTATGCAATATTAAGCAAATCGATCGAAAAAAGGTTTCGAAAAAGAACTTAAAATATTGTGTATGCTAAAACTCTTTAAATTTTAAGGATTATTACCATAAATGGCTATTACCTATTACCTATTTCATAGCGTAAAGATTTGAATCATCTTAAGTCTTCTCTTTGTCGACTGATGATTGTCGTTAAGCCATTACAACCAGAAGTTCAAAAAAGTTAAACGATTGGTGTCTGTCAGTATTGTCCGTAAACTCATCAAATAAATCAAAGTCAAAATTTTTATTATGTGTTTTGTTGGTTCTTTTTGGTACCATTATAGAAATTATGTTCTTCGTATGATATTTTTATGAGTTTTTGGTTTGGTATTTCATGCTGTGCATATATGTAAATATTTGAAATAATATTTTAGTACTTTATTTTGCCTCCTATGTTACTGTGCATACTATAAAAGATACAAATACATTAAGTTTCTTATCTATTTTAAATTTAAATTTTGTTTTAAAATTTGGTAATATGAATTATATTGCTAAATTGTAAAAATACTAGCTAATATAAAGCTAAATATGTATCATATCAGAGTCCCTACGGCAACACTACCATTACCAACAAAGTTCGTTAAACAAGTCAAATGTGTTACATTAGTCTTTTAATTTAAAAATGATTTTAAAAAACTAATATGTCCTTTTCAGCTTGATTAGTGTCGGTAAAAAGTTTTATTATTTATCTTTTTAAAGGCAAACATCAAAAAATATAATGAAAAGATCATATAAACATAAGTCCGCAAATGTTTCGTTCTTAAGATACAGGGTTTAAAACTTAAAAAAAACTGAAAAATCTCAAAAAACTTATTTGAGTAAAAATTGTTAGACTAGATATAAACCTTATTTAAAGAAGTATTTATTGTTGTTGTAGCAAAATTTGATTTAAAGAATTATAAAACGATTTTATTTGTTTTTCCTTAAACTAAACAAAATTAAAAGACATGAAAGCTGTATTTTTATTTCCTTAATCTAAAAAAAGCACAAACATTTTACACACATTTAAGCAGTCAGTGACGTACCGTTTTTTGTTGAAATTTATTACACTGGACTCATTAAATGTAATTAAGTCAGTCACAAATTACCCCTTTATTACCACAAATAACACTGCCAAATTAAAACAAAATTGGGTAAAGAATATTTACACACCCTGTATCTTGAGAATGACGTATTTGCGGACCCATGTTATATATGATTATTTTTATTGTTAATAAAAATATTTTTAATAATAGCATCTGCCCTATTTTTTTATTAAACATACTGTAACATCCCGTATATACAAACTGTCCCAAAAGTAAGGAAATGGCTAGATGTTATCGATTGAGTTTTAGTGTGTTAAACAGTAGCAGGAAGAGATAAAACAAAGAATGCATGTCTGTGTCTTGGACATGACTTTGATAGGTGGGTAGGGCTATTTCAAGATCAAACTGACTTTTTTTAAATGGCAACCTCTTTGTTTTATTGCAGAAAATAAAAAGCTAGCGAAGGTTTATTCAGCGTGTTTACTTAAGTTCAGTTCTGGATTGACCCTATAAGCAAATTAAGCAATTGCTTAGGGCATCACGTTCTGGGGGCACCAAAAACTAGTATTTTTTTCTCTTAAATTTTTTTCCTAAGGTAAAGTCCTTTAATTCGTAACTTTTTCGCAATATTCGTCAAAAACTCAAAAAAATTCTTGTCTAGGGGGCACCACAGGGGCTGTGTGCTTAAGGCATCATCAAGTCTTAATCCGGCACTGCTTAAGTTCGCACCATATTGAAAACTTTTTTATTATTAAGTTTACAAAAAAAAGTTATTCTTTATAAAAAGTTCTGCTAGTCTAAATCTTGAAATTTAATTATCAGATATTATTTTTTTGCAGTGGTATACAAAGTATGTTGCTCAAGAGAAAAAAGCCTTTACTTTTTATAATATCGAAAATAAATAAAAAAACTGTTTAGGATTAAAAATAGCTTTTAAATATGCAAATTGGTTGATTTAAAAGGAAAAAACTTTTGTTTATATTTTTCTTCGATCACGAGCGTTTCTCTGATTTTTTGCTATTTCGTCCACTTTGATCCTGATAAATAGGTTTCAAGCTATTGGATATGCGGTTTAGAGCACAATTTTTGATGTATGGGATAGTCCTGTCTAGTTGTCAGCCTTTAAAGTGTGTCCTTAGATGGATTCATCTATACCTATTATTTTCAGTAAGAATTTAAAAAAATAATTTCAAAAAAGTTGTTCCTTATAAAATAATTTGCCCAACTATAATACTCAAAGTCTTAACAAAAATTGCCCCATGATATACAGGATGGTTCAAAATCGGAAAAATATTACTTTGAATAATAATTAAAGAAAAACGTAATAATATTTTTATAAAACTACCTGATTGAAAAAAATACAAAAATTATAATAAATATTGTTTAATATCGCTTATGATTATAGGGGAAAATTAAGTGTAAACTAAAGTTTTTCTACACTTTCATTTGCATTTTTTACTTTTTAATCAGTGAGTTTCAAAAATATACACATATTTGCCTTTTTAAAATTTAAAGTAAAATTTTTGCGATTTTTAACTACTCTGTATATCCTAACGATCGATATAGTCAAGTCTAGATTAACTGCAGTACTGCCGGGAAAGGCATTTTAACAAACCCATGTGCCTTTATCAATCCGCAAAATACAGGGTGTCCCAACTCGATTTATACACCAAATTACCTCGCCCCTGTACAAGATACAAAAAATAAACTTAAATTAAAAAGTGTTTATTAAGTTACACTCTTGTTAGTAGTAGTACTAGTTATTATACAAGGTGTCTCAATTTATTTATTTTTTTGCAAGTAGGTTTTTTAATGTAATAAATTCTACATCAAAAATATATAACACACTATACGTCATTTAATGCTGGCTTTTAAAATATCAGTAATAAGCTGATATACTCATTAAAAAAAAAAGAATATCTTTGTTCTTATTATTTTTAAATAATTCTGTCACTGTCAGAGTGACAAATAATATAATAACAATTACTTTATTAACTTCCATTGTAAGACCTACTAATGGATATGTCAGCAATTTAGTTAATTTTAGACTCATATTTGCTAAATTGCATTAAAAACAACAATACTTCAATTATGACTGGTTTTTAAGTTAGGTTAGTAAATATGTATGTATTTAAAATAAACCAAATACCTGACTTACCTATTAGTAGTCCTTACAATAAAAGATAAATAATAACATGGTATTATATTATTTGTTAATCTGACAGTGATAGAATATTTAAAAATAATTAGAATCATATTATTATTTCTTTATCCACTTTTAATGGTTAATGACTAAATCAACATACTGATCATATCTTAAAAATCAGCAATAATTGACGTATAGTGTGTTGTATATTTTTAATTTAATACCAAATTTGTTAAAATATATAGGGTGTTTCATTTAAAAAATCTACTTGACAATAAAAATTATATTTTTAGATACCTTGTATAATAACTAGTACTGTCAGTGTAAAAAGGAAATCCCCATTAACATTTTTTATTTTAAGTTTATTTTTGTATCTTGTACAGGGGCGAAGAAATTTGGTAAATAATTATAGTTGGGACACGGACACCTGTATAGTATACCGGCAGGATTAAATAAATTGAAAATTCATTCAAACATTAGTTTGTCGTCAAAATAAATAAAAATATTAATTAATGTATAACATTCCCAAAAATAATAAATTTAATGATTCTCAAACACAAACAAAGAAACAAATTTGCAAACTTAACCTATTTATAATATTAGTATAGAAGAATAGATAAAGGATAAATCAGGTATCTCCATCTATGGAGACACTGTATATTATAAAGTATTTAAAAACACATTTTAGGTCGGTTTTTACCGGGTGCTTTTAATTTGGGTATATTTAAACTGAACACGAATTAGACAGTATAGGTATATTCCTAAATATAAATTAGGCCAAGGTTTGACCCACATCACTGTGAATATTTCTTGCCTATCAAAAAACAACCCACGGATATATGTATAAATTATTGGCTTACCCCAAAACTCTGGTCTTATATAACGAAGTGAAAACGAAATTATACCCTGGAATAAAGTTAAATCATTTTTAATTTTTTTAATGGTAGCCCGCTTAAAACATAGCGATTTATAAGCGTTGGGAGGAACTATTAATTGTGTTAATTATACGTTTTATTAAATAAATCAAATCTTCTGTGAATTTATTACCAGATATAAATTTTCGCTTAAAAGTATTACTAAAAGCTATTGTTTATGTAAAATACACGTAATGGTTATTCGTTATGTATTTTTAGATTCGTTTTTAAAATACATTTTTAAGATTAAAATTTTAAATCAATATAATGTATTTACTCTAAACAACAAATAGACATTTAATTAATAAACGCTTTTCGGTAAATATTAAAATCATTGCTTAAATTCTACAGAGTGTTCTATACGAAATTCTTGACGAATATCTGACGTCAAAATAATTTGATTAAAGGATATTATAGGGTGTTTCAAAATAAGATGCTGATCTTCAAAAGTGTAGTTCCTTAGGCGATATTAATAAGAAATTAATGTACCGGGTGTCAAATTATGAATATAGACCCCCTTAACTTTTTTATTTATTACAAAATAATTAAAAATATCTGTTTGTTGGGCTAGTTCTGTAGTTTCCAAATTAGTAATAAAAATTTTATTATCTCTTAAGATATACATTAAGATATGCAGGGTACGACAAAAAGTATGATTTTTTTTAAATGAAACACCTTATATATTATTTTACCACCATTCTTTAAAAACCTTTAAAAAAATGCCACATTTTATATACCTATCTTAATTAGTTTTCAAAATATGGCCTTGCAAATTTGAAGAATAATTTTAAATTCCTATAAAAAAATGAATAAACTTACATTCCCCTGACTTTTTGTTTTTTAACGTATAAAATAAATAAAAACACCATTTGTTAGGATTATTCTCTAGTATCTGTATCTTTAATCAGATTTTTTTAAGTTATAAAGGGGCTGACAAAAAGTATGATTTTTTAAATGGGACACCTTGTAAATCAATATTTAAAAGATTATTTAGGAAGCGTTAGAAAAATATCATATTTTATGAGTCTATCTTTAATGGTTTTGGGATTTTAGCCAAAAATAAAATTATTGGGTTATTATTGACATAATACATAATTAAAATTTACAGTTATTCTTTAAATTTGGATGACCATATTTCCGAAAATAATAAAGCTAGATATATCAAATGTGATATTTTTAAAGCCCTTTTAAAGATCTTTTTATTAGTGCGATATTATATAGGTTCCATTAAAAAAACATGCTTCTTGTCCTACCCTATATATCTTAAGAGATATTAAAAATCTAATTGTTGACTGAAAAAGTACATATTTAATTATTTTGTACAACAAAAAATAAAATAAATAAGGGGGTTGAAAATTCTTACTTTTAAGATACTTAATGGTAAAGTGGTATGGTAAGCCTATTTAAAAAGAATACCATCGCGTATCTCAAGAGTTAAGCCATTTAGGAGAAAGGTTTATCTAATTTTTATTTCACTTAAGGATTTATACTTCTAAAGATCAGCAATCCATCTTAAAAAACCTTATATAGTTAAAATCTGGCCATACGGAAAGTATAGATTAATAATTTAAATATCTTAAAAAACCAAAGCTAGCTTTTATCATGTATACTTTTTTAGGTAAAATATGTTAAAGAAAAAAAAGATTTTAAAGTGAACAAATAAGTAGCTTAAAAACGTAATTTTGTGTTTTATTTATGCAAGATACCGCAGGTAAGGTCCTCTAGAGTTATTGAAAAAATTTAAAAGCAGATTCTAATTTGTCCACCTCTTAAACCCCCTTCTAGTGGAATATTGTGACATTACATCTATTATTACTAAAATTATTTTTAAAAAGATAAAACCCGATTACATTTCTGACATTATGCTTCTCCAAAAATATCCACTTTTAAATTAGGTCATCATATATCGCTTTAGGATTTGTTTCTGCACCCTTTAGCGAACCCGTGTATACAATAATAATATGTGCTATAAGTGATGAAACTTTGGCCTAAGTCCTTGGCTGCCTTCAAATTATCATAATATTATTATGTATTGCAACAAAAATAACACGTTTATATTACTTTTGGTTAAATTTGCCTTAAAAATTTATTTTAGGTAGGAGTGTACGCAGAAAATAATTTAGGGGGCAGCCAAAAGGCGACAACCAAAAAAACAAAAAAGCCTTCACGTAGGCGCCATCTTCAGCAGACAATCTATCTTTAAGATGGCTTTTGTGGGCTCCTTGGGGATGGAGGCAATGGCCCCTTACCCCCACTCCCCTGCGTATGGCGCTATCTTGTGTCTTGGTGTTACAATTTCTATATTAAAGGCGGGTTCGGGATACGCATTCCTTTCACTCCATTACTACCTAAGTTCACTCTAAGCGTTCGAGTATTGCATTTGGAGTAAAAAGAGAAACTCAACAAGCATTCGGCTTTACAATAAGTAGTCAAAAATGCTTACTCCTAAAGTTTCATATCATCGGCAAGAGAGTAAGTTGCGGACATGCGCATTTAATCACTTTTAATTTTTTGATATTAAATTTCATTATTTATATTTTGTCCGTTTTTGCACTTATAAAAGAACAGAGTTTTATGTGCAATATTTTCTAAGAATAAAATAACAATAAAAGTAATTTAAAAAGAAACCATATTTTAGATTATAAATAATGACATTGGCAACCAAAGACATTTTGCTCTTTGGTACAAAGCGTTCGATTTAGAGGATTGCACACCACAAACTCTAGAGTAACGTGATAAAAATCTACTCCAACTCCGTCAACAATCCCGAACCCAGCTTAAGTAGTAGGTGTATTTCTACATTCGAAATACAGTTTAAGATAAACGTAGACAACTAAATATAATATAATAAAAATATATATTTTTTATTTATATTAAATTTGCATGTATAAATAACAAAAGTTGTCATGTCATCATAAAACCGGACAACTTTGTTCTGAATACGCCACTGATTACTACAAGCAGGCTATACGTCACCTTCGTATTTTTCCTGAATGATCAATCATTCACTTACAGCATACTTTGTTAAATTATTTTTGGCTGCTACAATGATGTTTGCATCTAAAAGCATTTTTTTAGTCAAAACTGCAATTTTTACAAAGAAAATGAATATTCTTAAAAAAACTCAAACTGGCATTTCGTTTTCTTTCCATTTTCTCTGCAAGAACAATTGATTTAAATTGTACCAACGTGCACCAGTTCTTACAATTATTATTAAAAAAGAGGTGTACGACTATTTGATAAAAGCGTATCATATGAACGTTTCAAAATTCGTCACGTTTTTCAGAAACGTGTCTGTTTCGAATTTAAGAATTCTTGTAATTTCAACAGTAATAACAGCTTTTGGACTACGATGAAAGTAATGTAGAAGAAATTAAAATCCGTAATACCTAGAGCAGAAAATTCTTCTACAATTTTACATTTCTTAACGTATTTTTGCGTTAATACCGGGTGACACAGTTTGTTATTACCATCCATTTTTTTTGTAGTTTAAGGGAAAATAATAGAAAAAATTTACAGTACCTAATATTATAGCTTAAATTACCATTTTGTGTCAATATCATGAACTCAAAATCACATCGGTTTAACCGAAAGTATTATAATTTTTTTATTTTAAATTCAAATAGCCAGGAACGTTTCTGGCGGGGGTGCAGTAAGGACATTTGCAAATGGAGTGGAATTGTTTTTCAAAATATTTAGAGAAAAAAAAAAGTAAAAATCAATGTTGAAGACTTTAATAAGGCATTTTCTTATATTTGTATTCTGTATAAATATTCCTTTTTCAATAATATATGTCACACAAGTGTTTTTTTTTTCGAAATGGCCGCCAGAGAAGATTTTCTAAGAAAATCAATAACCGCAATTATTTCTGCTTCAAATATATTTTTTTTGTAAGTAGGCTGTAAAAATATAAGAATAACCCATTTTACTTTCACAGGT